>LZPO01018118.1:2374-16540 GCA_001675575.1 Neotoma lepida | reverse complement strand
GTGAAAGAAAAAAAAAATCAGTTCTTAAAAATCTGTGTGGGGTTATTATTAAACTTCATATTCTGTTCCAGTAATGTGTTTTACAAAAATACCCACTGTCTGGGTTTTCATGTAAAATACTGAATGCTTTCCAAGTAAAATCAAAACCANTAAGATGTTTTTCCTCCTCACGTGTAGTCAACATTGCACTGGATCAAGAAGGCAAGAAAAAGGTGTCCAAATNAGAAGGAAGTAAACCGACTNTATTCAGAGAGACTAAAACTATGTAGAAAATAGTGAAATCTATACAAAGGCTACTAAAACACATAAGTGGTTTTTTCTGGATCTAAGATCAATGCTTAAAAATCAGTTGTATTCCAATATATTAAGAAGCACCATGAAACTGAAAAATTAAAATAACTTGCATAAGGATAAAAAAATTATACGTTTCTTCCCATATCTTGGAGAAAAATGAGGCAGAGACAAATCTGGAAAAATAAAAAACTATGGAGAGGATGGAGAATTGGCTCTGAGATTCTGCACAAATCTTGAAACAGCTTAACTTTTAATTCCTGTTACATNAAATCAATAGGTCTATGATAAGAACCTACTTAGTAACTTGTGCTTCATATGCCCCTTAAAATAAGGATCATGTTGATTTAGGTGGTGGTTCAGTAATATTTATTTTAGACTTAAGTTTTATGTGTCTGGGTGTTTTGCCTACATGTACGAATGTGCAGCCCATGAGTGTCTAGTGTCAGAAGTTAAAAGAAGGTGTCAGATTGTCTGGAGCTGGAGTTGGAGGTGGTTGTGAGGNACTCTGGGGATGCTGGGAACCGAACTCTGGTCCTCTTGAAGAGCGACAAGTGCTCTTAATCTTGGAGCCAATTCTCCAGCAAGCCCATCTCTCCAAATTCTGAGTGGATGAGTTTAAGAAGTATTTAATTTGCAGTTCATGGAGTTTTTGTCTTGATGGAGGCAGGGCTTTGTTGGGGCCCATTAAGGGATGGCTACTTTCTCCCAAGTACAGCATGGCTATTTTTATTTTAAAAATTACTTTTATCTATTTTGTTAAATATGTTATGGTTTAAAGAAAAGAAAAGAAAAGAAAAGGATCTGACTTATACTCTTGAACCTCTGGCCCAGGGTATAGATATGACATTCTGAATGCCAGTAAGATCACAATATTACATCTGGAGGATTTCTGGAAAATAAAATACATATCATTGTCCCCACTTGTAAGTGTTCATCCAAATTGGCAGGCTTGATGGCCCATGCCTGTCAGCCCAGTACTTGGGAAGTATGGCAGGAAGGCTAGGAGCTCAAGGTTATCCTCAGCTTCATAGCCAGTTCAAGGTCAGTCTGGGCTACTTGAGATGGAATCTCAAAAACAAGTTAACCCAAATTAGTCTGTCAATTACCTGAATAGAAAACAGCCTTCAAGAAAGCTGTCTGTTCTAGAGACTTTAGAAAATAGTATTTACCCGACCTAAACATGGAGGTCAGCATAGTAGTTTGAGCGTTGTCTACTCTCTTTCCAGGAGTGTTTTCTTCTGTAATGGTCCCTGTAACAGCCATTGGCTGCTCTCATACTTTGAGGGTGTAATGAACTCTCTTGTTCACACTATGCTCTGTGTCCTACTCACTTTCAGTTCTTTCCTTAATTTATAATCTACATTCATTCTTCTCACTCTTTGTTCACGCTTTATTTTTCTTGGACATGAGACAATGAAATCAGATGCTACTGTCTTGGGATAACTCAGGTGACCTTGATCATCCTATGTCCTAGCTCCCTGAGGTAAAGCCAAGAAAACCAGGAAAGGCTCCACTATACTCCAAGAACCCATATCACAAGTACCTGCAGTCAGGCTTCATGGCACTGGACTTTAATTCTAGGAGAGGCAGAGGCAGGCACAGGTAGATCTTTGTGAGTTCAGGGCCAGCCTGGTCTACAGAGTTCATTCCAGGCCAGCTAGGGTATATGATGAGACTGTCTTAAAACAAATAAAAACAAATAACCAAAAGTACCTGGAAAGAAACCACACCTTCCAGTGAACCTACTAGAAGTTGGATTAACTGATTAGAACTTCTATGATTGTGAAGACTGGAATGTGGCAATCCACAACCTAGTTCGCCTTAGGTTATCTTTAAACTCCTTAAAGATACTTCTTGCAAACCTTTTAGTCTGACTGAAAAGTCTTGTGAATAGCTGGTGAAACCTTTTTGAATGTATTTGTTTTTAAGATTTATTATTTTAATTAGGTGTGTATGTGTGTCTCTCTGTGTGGGTATTTGCATGAGTGCAAATACCTCCTATAGAGGCCAGAGAAGATGGTGTTGGATCGGCTGCAGCTGGAGTAACAGGCACTTATAAGTTCCCTGATGTAGGTTCTGGGAATCTAACTTGGGTCCTCCAGAAGAGCAGTGCATGCTCTTAGCAACTGAGCCATCTCTCCGGCCCCTTTTGGAATGTTAAGGTTTCAGACCACCAGCTTCCACCAACTCGAACGTTAAGAATGTCATCAGATAGCATCCTAGAGATTTCCAAAGCTTTGCTGTAGCTTCCTGTTCTATTTCTGCTGCTGTGAAAAATATCCTGACCAAAAACAACTCTGAGGGAGAAAGGGGTTATTGGACTTAAAATTCCAGCTCCTAGGCCATCACTGAGGGAAGCCAAGGCAGGAATTTGACAGTACACATGCTTTGGTCAGAATTAACTTTACAGCCAAAGAAGTGTGGCAGAAAGACGCTGCTTGCTGGGTGGCTCACAAGCCAGCTAGTATTCAGCTAGCTTTCTTATTCGATTCAGGTTAGGTACCTGCCTAAGGATGGTACTTCCTACAGGGGGCTGGGCTCTCTTACATCAGTTAAGGATACAGTCCCTCACAGACATGCATATAGACCAATCTGATATAGGCAATTCCTCAGCTTCAATTCTCGTCTCAGGTGATTCGAGGTTGAGGCAAGTTGACATTTAAAATTAACCAACACACCCGAGTAACTCACGATTGCATCAANCTATTTGAAAAGTGTCTTGATATTCTTCTATTATTATAAAAACTTCATGAAACTGTTAGCACATTGGACCATGGAACTGGAGGAACATGAATCTGTGTCCCTGGGCCATGGCCACACACATTTTACTGCAGAATAAACTATCGTTATCCTCTTGGAGGTGAGAGTTGTTTTTGAGCCNACAATTATGAGAAGTAGTATTTATTTATTTATTTATTGAGACAGGGTCTTGTTATGTAGCTCATACTAGCCTCCAATTTGTGATCCTCCTGCCTCCCAAGGGTTAGGATTTCAGGTGTGATTGACCATAAATGACTAATAGAGCACTCTCAAGCCTTTTAGTATAATCTTTACACACACACACACACACACATGTCACCTCTTGAAGCAGAGCTACTAGCCTGCTGAAGACCATGACCTATAGTGATGACTACAAAATAAGCCGAACAATACAGCTGATAGCTAGGTCTATAGTAATGGCAATTGAGTTGTGAACATTCCATCTTGGAGAGAGGAAGGTCTAAAGACCCACAGACCTTCCCCTCAGGTTAACATCACCACTTCCTCCTGCCCAGCTGTGTGAAGGTAGGTAAGAGGTTAAAAAAAATTGACTCGGGGTAGTACTATTTTAAGAATTGAGAATGACATCTATTTATATTTATTTATTGTGGCCGGTCCTGGGACTCAAACTTAGGAAGGTCAGAGAATACCCTGGGAGAGTCCTGGGATTGAACTCAGGTCCAACAAGTGCTCTTACCACTAAACCACATGCCGTAGCTGTTGCATGGGACTTTCAGGGGTGCAAGCTGCCCCTGCACCATCTCCTGTGAACAACTCCAAATTAACTCGTTTATTTGTGNAACTAGACTTGGAACCTTTAGCCGGTTGGTTCCTTCTCTTTTGGGGTGAACAGAAAGTCCCGAGACAAACCCATTTTGATTGCTACACTGCTTTTTGTAAAGGAAGATCATGCATAGCTACAGTAGCCATTAGAAAGGCCACATGCCCCTACTTGCTGACAGTGTTCTTAGAAACTCCTTACTAGCAGAGAAAAGTGACTTAGCATCACCTCCAAATATATTTTGGCCAGCAGCTGATAGGTAATAATTATTCTGTTTAGTTATTAAAGATAAAATCAGTGACTTCTGTAGTATGAAAATCATTGGCCACATAACTTCTTTGGAGAAGTCTAACCAATGCTTTGCGTTAACTTGAGTTATTCTTAGGCAATGATGGTGGTACTGACATCTATTTTGGAGATGTTCCAGCCTATAATTCTAAACAGAATTACCACAGCACCCTGTAATCCCACTGCTAGCTATGTACGCAAAAGCAGAACTGGAAGAAGGGACTTGAAAATGTCTGTAGCCAATACTTGTTACTCTAAGTGCATTCTTTAGAGTCACAGCAGAAAATACTTTGCTAAGTTGGACTAAAGCTTACGTCAAATGTGGGGCAGGAGAGATTGCTCAGGGGTTAAACACTTGCTGCACAAATGTAAGGACTGGAGGAGTTTGGGTCTCCAGGAACCCACATATTTGCTNGGCAAGCATGGTTGTCCACCTAGAATTTCAGTCCTGGAAGGTGGAGACAGGAGATCTAACAAGACCAGTCACCTCAGTGAACTCTAGGTTTGACTGATAGACGTGCCGCAGTAAATACTGTAAAAGGGGATCCATGATGACTCCTGACATCAACTTTGGACCTCCACATGTACCTATGCGCACGTACATGCATACAAATGTTTATGTACACACACAGTCATAAAAAGTGGACAAAAAAAAGAAAAAAACCATTATATTGACATCTTTGGATCGTGTTCATGTGTCAATGAACTGGACTACTATGAAAACTGACAATCTGGCGTGTTCTGTTTTTTTAAGACAGTGTCTCACTATATAGCTCTGGCTGGTCCTATGTAGAGCAGGCTAGCCTCCAATGCACAGAGATCCGAAGTGTTGAGATTAAAGGCATGTGCCAGCACATCTAGCATAAACTACCTTTTAAGACAAATTATAGTAGAAATTTTTTACANACTCTTTTTATGTAGTAACTTTGACCCTAAATAATATTAATCATAAATACTAACTGTTTTGAAGGTTTACATCTCATCTGTCAGAATAAAAAAGAAAAAAGCTATAAACCAGCAAGAATTAATATACTTGAAAGTACACAATTTACATAAATTCTTTTATTCTGGATTTATAAATGTTGACAATTTAGTTAAAATTATACACAACAATGAAAGGTATTAATAGAATATATTTCCCTATATTGATTTTTAAGATGATTGAAGTAACAATTAATGATCATTAATGCAGTAAAACTTATTGACAAGGCTTACACCTGGTATTAAAAAGTGTTTAAAGCACACTTAATAGAAAACCACAACAAAAACATTTGTTCTAACAAAATTTATTATGCAGTAATTACAAAGATTAAAGACTTCCATCTCAAATAAAAATAATTGTTATAATTACACACATAATAGAGTTTAGTATCCTCAGAGAGTGATTCCAATAAATATCACAGGAAATACAGTGCATTTTCAAATTGGACAGACAAACACTTTCTCATTCACAGTACTTTACATAGGAAGGCCTGTCCACATANTGATTCGTATACAGTCATGCTCTTGTAACAGTCCACCAGAGCTGTGCCAGCACAATTCGTTCAGAATGTGAAGTACCGGGCAAACCACTCCTGGCGCTGGGGATCTGGAGAAGCCACCGGGGAAGCTTCACTCTGAGGAGGACTGAATTCACAAAAAAAGAAACATGTAACCCAAGATTAAACGGTTTGCAAAGTNACGGGAAAGCAATTAAATANCTATCATTGATTTCTATAACTGGNAACCCTCGTCAGAACTNTGTAAGGACTGTCTACTCTTCTGCATCAGAGTGGGTCCTCTGAGAACAGGAGTTACAGTGACAGCTCAGATGAATTAGTGACAGAGGAGTCACATCACAATTATTACTCCATAAGGCCCGAAAGTAAGCAACTGGCAAAAACAATATTATTGTCTTAGAAGTTTAAAAAATTGAGTATTTGTGGGAAAAGAAAGAGAACAAGTAATGTTCCCTCTTTTGGGAACTTCTCCCTTTGAATTATCATACTCTGACACAAGCACGGATTCTCACATTTGCACCCTTCACTAGAACTAAAGTCTTACGTAACTAAATCAACATATAGTTCTTTTTACTATTTGCACATTTATATTAAGCTTCCATCACTCCGTAAGCAGACAGGCTAAAGAGTGCATTAGAAAGCGGGTTTTTCTTCTATTCTCCAAGTAGCATGTCTTAATTCTAACTAAGATTCTTTGGGCTACTTAAGAAAACAAAAGCATCCCTACCGTCTTTGGGGGAATTACAAGGCACGCAACAATGTGTAATGGAAGCTCCAGCGGGTAAGTTCCTTGAGCACATGCACATGCACCTCACTGATACCTGAGCGCACCCACGCAGGAAACAAGCAACACAAAGTGTTTAGCAGGACACACGTTCAGAGACAGATTCGACTAATTTTCATTCTTACTAGTTCCTTACTCTTTAAAAGAATTAGTTATTAACTATGTTAGAAATCACTTAGCTTAAAAGCAGAAATACTAACTCCACTTGTAAAACTTACTAGTGGAGTTATGAGGATTTAGTAAAAAGAAAAANTAAACTTGAATCAACAACAAGAAAAATAAGTTGTGTTAAAGTGAGCACAAAANAGTACTTTTTAAATTTTAATCCTTTAATGGCTTAATAATTTCATTTCATTCAAAATTCACTTACTATATTTAATCAGCTTTGAGGCAACGTCAAACTAGAATAATTTTAAAACTGATTTGTTTCTAAATTTATTTGTTTTAACTACATCATTAAGTTCTCAGAGCTTATATTTTTAATTTGGCAATATACATGTATATCTTAATAAGCATGGTAAAAGGAAATAAATATGTAAACCATAGGAAATGAANATTTTAATAAATAAAAGTTAGCACTAATAAAACCTTGGTAAACTATAACTATTAAAATTCTGAGNACATGAATTATGTGAACACCTCTGTTAGGATTTAGAAAATTCACTAATGATAAAGTAAAAAAAAAATCTTTGGACAGTGTCAAAACAGAATTCTCTGGAGTAGCAAAAAGGAAAATTTCTCAAGTTAAAAACGTGAAGAAGAAGTTTAAAAAAAAGCTACTGGTGAGACGAGGCTCACCTCAAAAATGTCTTGGGCTCTTTGGGTGGTAATGGCTGTGGAAGTGGCTTGTTGCTGTTGAACTCAACATCATGGACTGGAGAATTGGGAATGGGTTCCAAGCGGGTAGGATGTCCATTGCCCACTCCGCTGGATTCCAGAGCACTTAGATTGGGAACACTCACAAACCTGTTTGTTGGTGACTTATCATTCTTCTTCTTTTGCTGCGTTAAAAATAACACACGTGAGAATACTCATTTGCTGTAGAAGAACCAACAAGAAAACAGGAAATAGTAGAAAATATAAATTTGGCATGGAAAATTTTTGGAACCTTTGCGTCAAATTATCATGTTAAAATTAACCAGTGTTACCCAAAGTGTGGTCTGGGGATCCTTGAAAGTGTTCATCTACATGGAATCCTCCAAGACAGACATGCTACCAGGACAGAAAGCACAGGGCANGGGACGCTTAGGAATGGTTCACCTCTATTCCCTAACCACTGAGTGGACTAGGAAGAGAAGAATAGGCTAGAGTGTGGGGTACAGGGAACAGGTGAGGTAGGAGAAGTTCCAAATACCACAGGGGTAAGTGGGCTTGGGCTAAAATTAGAAGGCATGAAGTTAAACAGAATATTAAAAGAGAGGTCCATGAACTTTATCCATCTGTCAAAGAGAGGCTGTTCTTGCCTNGAAAAAAAAGGAATAAGAAAATGCTTGGCATAATAGTTTGAAACAAATCTTACATTTTCCTGAAGACTTACAACTGACTTAAATAATTTGATTTTAAATTCTCTGTGCCATCTTTCTGAAGAAAGAAAATTAAATTTGTATAATTAACTGCATTTTTAATTAACTGGCAATATCATGAATTGGCTCACAACTTAAAGGCTAAAGTCAAGAGTAATCAATTGTTAATGTCCAATCAGTACTTGAACAAAAATAAGAGGAACACACATGCAGCCTCAAAATTTGTCNGCTTGCAAGTTATTAACTTTAGTNTCAAAGAATTTTATCCCTAGTTCTAGAACTGATGAGCATCAACCTTTATGAAAAATAAAAATTAGTATGTTGTACTTGATTTAGAATATCCTCACATTTTTCAATTGGATGTACACTAAATTTTTTTTCTTGCAGAATTAGTTTTAAAAAATGGAAATAATATACAAGATAAGACTTTTACTTCACTTAACATAATCCAGTCCTGTGGACGTTAGGCATGCCAAGCCGGGTGACTGACAAAGTCTGATACAGTGTAACTCTAGCNGCAAACACTGTGTGCAAAAACTGGAAAGCTATTAGGAGTCAACAGCACCTGGGAGGGTNTCTCAACACTCTATCTTTTGCCTTTTCTTATTCTAATCTGGAGATGGCTTAACATTCGAAAGATTTCAGGTTTTTTGTTTTTTTTTCTCTTTTTCCTTAAGAAATCATACAGATGATAGCCAGGTGTGGTGGCCATGCCTTTAATACCATCACTCTTTGAGGTCAAGGCCAATCTGGTCTACACAGTGAGATCAGCCAGGGCTATATAGTGTGACCATGTCTAAAAAACAAAAATCATACTTCTGGTAAAATTCTAAAGTAGTGGTTTTAAAGATAAAAAAATTAATTCTGATAAAATAAATGCATAAAATTCTCTAGTATGCTTTGTTNACACAAACCTTAAAATGTTTTCTACCTAAAAGCTATGTTATCCTAAATTATTAATTTTNAAAATAAAATTAAAGCCAGGTGGATGTCACACAGCTATAATCCAAGCAATTAGGAGGTAGAGGTAGGAGGATCAGTAGTTCAAGGCCAGCCTTGGCTACAGGGTAAGTTTAAGGCTAGCCTTCGATATAAAGTAAGTTTAAGGGCAGACTAGGTCACATGAGACTGTTTCAAAAATCAAACCAAAACAAAAACCAAGCATAAAATTTATTCTGTTCACTCATTCAATTCTTTATTGAGAGCTTTCTATGTGAAGTTCTAAAGACAGAGCTATAATTTGTAGTTTGCAAAACACTAAAGTTCAAAGTTTGGAATACTCTTGAAGCAAGAGTAAATTTGGTATTCCAAACAGAAATTGTATAACCTTTGAAAATAAAATTTCTGGGTAAGGNTCTAGCAGAAATCAGCACAATGTGAAGCAATAAAATATGGATTAAAAACCAGCTTTAATGTAAGCTCTATTTTATTATTGATTTCTCCTAAGAGATTCACAATCCACATGAAANCAACATATACAATTATTTATTCATTACTTGCTTTATTTATAGGATAATTTGTGTTGACTTTAAATAAGCGTGGGAAGGTTTTGCAGTTTAATACATTTACTGAATACCCGCCGTGCCCAAACGCTNGGGCTGAGGGGAGAAGAGGCAATGACGGCTAAGTTAGCCAGATCTAATTCAAGGCTCTGCTATTTGCTCTAAGTGAATAATACAGAATCAGAAAAAGTTATACTTAAATTGTCAAGAACAGTCAAAGACTGTGAAACATGAGTTTACAGGTTCAGCTTTAGTTCCCTTATGACAGAAGGCCTCGAGCTAGGAAGAACTGTTTGGCATTTGGGGCTGGAGTCTTTCTGAATTTTACAGAGGATTGTGATCGGTAAATAAATGACAATAAATTAATTTGCATCAGAAGTTTGCTTTTCTTTAGATATATGAAAAACAAAGATAGAGCCAAAGTGCTTCGATATTAATAAAATATTATAAGGAGTATAAATTACCAATAAATGAGTAGTTCATTCTGAAAATGAACAAATAAAGAACTAATAAACTTTAGTAGGAGGTTATTACACTTAAGAAACCATTTTGGGAGCTTCACCCTTATGCTGCTTGCTCCACATAACTTAGCCCATTTCCCTCCAGGTCTTAAGNACATCCCTACTTTACAGTGTCTANGGCACATACCTTAGCCAATGGGTTAATAACACCAACAGTAGGACTTGTGTTAAATATTTTGTTGAAGTTAGTTTCTCGATTGACTAATTCCAGTTGATAAAATTTATTATCCTCCTATGCAAAAGAATTATAAACAGCCTTTCAACATTTTCTATTATAGATTTACAAACTTAAATTGTATGACTGCCATTTCATTAAAAATGTAATAAACTATAAAGGTTTATATATTTTGTTTAAACATGTCTAGGCTTCATTTCCAGTGTCTTAAAGATTGCTAGCAGGTCAGCTTTTAGCACCTTTTAAACCCTAGGCCTAGGGACTTAACTATACCATTTAATACCCTTTTATTCAAGACAGGCTCTACTAAGGTCCCACATCTCTTTATGGTACCTGTCTCTTATACACATCTAGATGTGTATAAGAGACAGTCCTTGAGGTGTGTACACACAACTGTCCTGCCAGGAATGAAGGTAATAGCGAAGAGACACCTACCAGAGTATAGTAACAATGGTCCCCAACAAATTGGAATTTCCCCACGAATCTTATGCTCAGAGAAGAAAAAGGCAGAGATGCCAGGCAGAGGGAGAACTTGTCCCCAAACAGGACTTCAAACAGTTCTGACAGTTGTCAGGTCACTTTGTTGGAGAGACTGGAGCTAAGACAATGGTGATGGACAAGACCACATCTGGGCCAGGACTATTAAGTTATGCATACCTCTTGTCCGGCATTCAAACCTCAGTCTTATGTCAAGACCCCAAAGATGGACACTGGGGTTCAGGAGAGAGGGTCATGAGACTTATTTTTACCTCTTCTCACGTGGCCTCATGTAATACATTTCTTTTTTCTGCTTTTCACTGTTGTCTGTTTAATTGGCCTATTGAGAACGGGTGGCCAAGCCTCCTGTGTTAGGGCTGCCAGGGCCGGACGCTGACCCTAAGAATTTCTGTTACCATACATGGCTGAGTGGTTTCCATATATAAAGATGACACTACCATATATATTCTTCAACACCTGAAAATGGATTTGATCTNATCTAGTCTTTGACATAGTAATGTATTATAGAAATGGTAATGGAAAAGTGAGTGGCCTCTACAGAGATGAAATCTTTCATTTTGGAGTCATGAGTACAATGTGTTACTACAGCTGACAGAGCAGCAGGGTGAGAATGTAGACTGTGCTCAAACTAGCCTTGGTTCTAGTGTAGTCCAGCACAGCTAGACCCTCCATAACCATCTTAGTCACCACTGACTATCATTTACATTACAGATCTTAGTCCACACGCCTTGAGGTTCAGGGAATGACTGTGTTGTAGAAACAGTGTGGAACTTGGAACTGCCCTTGGTTATAATCCTGGATCTGCCCTCTGGTGAGGATAAATATTATATCTGTAACATTTCAAGTAATAACTGGAAAAATAAATAGCCGCTTGCGGGGGGGCACAGATGAATACACTTGCTATGCTTGCCCACTTCATAAATGAAACAGCAGTTTTTCATGGGTCTACTGTTGTTGGCTAGAACTATGCTCCTATGTAGCACACTTGGAAAACTGGGTACTTGGCAGACTGCAGTCCCAAGAAGCACTCTCTCCACAGCCTACTCCCTCTATGGACCCTAATCATCCCTGCCGGTTTCAAAAGGAACTTCCTAGTCTTGAAAACAGATGGAATTTTCTAAATCATAAAAGTAATTNTTAAAAGATGTCAGAATATTGGTCTTGTGTTGTTACATGCTAATATTCAGAGTGTGTAATTAAAGCAATCAAGGAACATATAGGTGATTAGTGTTGTTTACACTTTTACTGTGAAAGACTTTCATTNATTAGTGGCAATAAGGAGCAATATTTTAATTACTGACCAGGATAGAGCATTTTAGAAAATTCTGAAATATTTTATAAATTTTCAAACATTTGTATATTTTTCATTCCCAAGTAATAATGGTCTTACTGAAGACAGTATATTTATTGTTAAAACGTCTTACGTTTTTCTCAAATGGACTTCTGAGCGCCCTTCACACCNAGCATCCTTAGCACACATTCTTCCTAGGATAGACCGTGAAACCTTTCTTTTTGTTTGTTTGGTTTTGGTTTTTGAGACAGGTTCTTGAGTATACCAAGATACTCTTGAATTTGGTGTGATGCTCAGGTTGGCGTCAAACTTAAGATCCTCCTACCCCAGTCTCCGGAGTTCTTGGATGGCTCGATAGGTCTCCTGATCAGTGTTTGGTGGAATACGCTTTAGGAAATCAACATGCCTGTAATTCCAGAACTTCAGACACTGAGGCAGGAGGATTGCTGTGAGTTTTAAGGCCTCCATAACATAACTCTATCTCAAAACAAAACAAACAACAACATAAAAAGAGACTAATCTGTAAGTTGACAATGCTGACTAATTCATGGATATCTTAACAGATTTTTCTTAGTTCTAATTCTATATGTACAATATGCATCCCTATATATAGGATGTTAACTATTAAGTGATAATGAAATTATTAAACATTTAATATGTATAAAAACTATTTATTTCAATAAAAACACTGAAAAAAGCAAAACATTACCTTATTCTAATGCTGAATNTAAATTTGAAATTACATTTTAATAAACTTGATCACAATGCACAGATTTTACATTTTTCATTTTCATTTAGCATTATTCAAAAATATTTCCCCATGTCTTTCCAACCAATAGTCTATTGACTGCTAACATGGTTATACTAAAAACAAAATATCTTACAATTAGTTTCTTTATGACCTGGTCTCTTTCTGTAAGCAAGGATTTTAATTCTGCAATCATCTGCATATCTTCTGGCTTCGATTCTCTCATTAGGTACTTTTCTTCCATTTCTTCTAGTCTATAAACGAGAAAACCTTTATCTCACTGATATGACTCAGACACATCCTGTTCTAATAAACCCTACATTTTTCAATTAATCCAGTTAAATACACAAAAATTTAACATAAGACTTGCAAGCATGATAACATGNTTGCCTCAACAGTTACAGNTGTTAAAGGCTTTGCAGGAATAAAAGACATTAAGGGCTCCACAGGTTACTTCTAGAAGGATTTATCCATTTTAAGTGGTATGTAAATGAGGTGCGGTAATTTCTATGAAGGAGCTGAGAAGCTGAATGATACAAACTTTATAAACTCAGGTCAGTGACTATTAGGAGTGATTAACACCCATACACTATTGTGTGATGAGGCATGTAACATATATAAGGAACAGGAAAAGATACAANGGGGAACAAAAGACGCACATGAATGACATCCTCTTGTCGTGGTTTGTGGGGAATGCAGTTTTAAAACTCTACATTATCAGTTATAAAAGGCTTGTCCGGTAAGAGAATATTTACATTGCCTTGTAGGCCTACTCTTTCCTGAATGGTAAGAGACTGTTAACAGGAGTGAATGCCACTGAAGACTAAAACTTAGGCNGTTCTTTAGGAGCAGAGGTGACACACGGATCATGCAGAGTCTAAGGGTGGAGGCCGGGCNGACAAAAAAGAATGCAAATGCAACCTGTGGCTTGGTTTGGGGGAAAAAGAACTGTTTCAGAAACTATAAATAACNGAATCAATTAATTGTTATCATTTTCTGAATAGACAAGGTAGAATTAAAACTTAAGTTGTTTTTAATGAAGAGTCTTGAAAAGATTTACTTAACAAGCATTGAGTAACTTCTAGATGACGTATCATGTAGATACCAATGATCTGTCACTGTCCCATCAGGCAAATCCTAGAGAGTAGACAATCTCTGAATTTTAGAGCCATAAAAGCTTCACCACTAATCCAACTCAAACAAATGATTTGGAGACAAAATATCTGGCTTTCCACCCTGCCCCTGACTACTGCTTTGAAGGTAACAGGGAAGTAGGAGGTAGGCAGTGACTGTCCCTGGTTCAGTGGGGACTTGGCTAAGTCAGTATGGAAGTTAGTCACACAGCATATTTCAGTACATTTCCCCCTTCTCAAAATAAATGACATCCTTTGAGGTCACAGAATTGTCTTGCATTTTGATTACAATATGAAAGGAATTACCTGTATACATTTTATGAGTCAAGCGCTTCAGTTTTCTTTTCTTTCTTTCTTTCTTTTTCTTTT
>LZPO01018117.1:15239-43565 GCA_001675575.1 Neotoma lepida | reverse complement strand
AAAAAGGAAAAGATGTTGCAAGGCTACTTCCCAGGCAGCAAGCATTTAAATTGGGAAGGAAAGGGAACAAGATTCCTAATCCCAGAAACCAACTTCATACAGAACTTGCTGCTGATCTGCCCCAATGCAGCACTGTCTGTCCAAAGCTAGAACCCCTTGTAGATATATCATCTATGTGTCCCATTTTTTTGAAAGAAGAAAGATGCAACATTTAAAAGTCATAGAATCTTCCTCTGTGCTTTCAGTTTAGCAACTGATGGTTACAACCATCTGTTTGACAAAGTCAAGGTCCCTGTGAGGAGACTGTGATAGTTCATTTTATGATGGTGTATAAATGAAGCATGGATTACATTTATAGACCACTAAAGGTTGAAATACACAAGCTCTGAGGCACCTGGCATGAATAGCTACATGTATGGAGTTGAAGGAGACAGAGAGTGGGATGTGTGAAAAGTTGCAGAAAGAGCCATCCAAGCCCTTTGAAACTGAAGCCCCAAATGTCTGATTCAGAGCTACAGGATTTGGTGTTGGCCCAGCAGGTTTTCAGTCTTTTCTTGGTATAATTGACTCTTACTTCTTTGAAATGGAAATGTGTGTTTTTCACCTTTGTGTGTTGGTTAGATATAATTTATTTTTTGATTTTACAAGATATCACAGTCAAGAGACTGCCTTGAGTGTCAGATGAAAATTTTTACATTTGAGCAGTGTTGGGACTGTTACAAAATATGGGGATCTTTGCAGTTAGACTAAATGCATTTTGCATTATAGGTTGAGTATGAGCTTATGACCTGCATGAAAATGTGGGTTGAATGAAAAATCTTCCAAGTAAGAAGATGTATTTGAGACTGTCTCTGGTTTGTGGTTTCATCAGGGTGCACATGGTACCTTTATCATGAGGGGCCTGTTTAGAGTGTTTGTACTCTGACCACAGAGTTGATATTGAGCAACCTCCTTTCTTCTCATACAGCCACACCATTACCACCATTCGAGACTCCAATGCTAAAAAATATAAAATGAAATAGAAGCAATTGCTTTTCCTTGATAAGCCATTTTTCTGCATTATTTGTATTTTTATATTTTTGGCTGATAGAATGAGGTTTTTGTACAACTGAAGCCTTTGCTTTTGTGCTGAGCTTTACCTACTTGTTCACTTTTAAACTTTAGCAGAAAGTATAATTTTTTCCCACTAGGATAGCATGCATTCATGACATTAATACAGAGATTCACTTGTATCTACTTCCTGAGTTTGGGGACTAAAGGTGTACACCACCTGCCCATCTTGTCCATCTTTTTGGGGGGGTTTATTTTACTCATAGTTTTATTTAATAGTTCATCATCAGAAGCAGTAAGAGTAGAAACTCAAGCAGGGAAGGAACCTGGAGGTAGGAGCTGATGCAGAAGCCATGGAGGGGTGCTGCTGACTTGTTCATTATGGCTTGCTCAGCCTGCTTTCTTATAGAACCTAGGACCACTAGCCCAGGGATTGTACCACTCACAATTGTCCATCTTTTTTTGATGTCAATAATTTTGATACAATTTTGCTGATGTTTATATAACACTGTTGCTCTGCTTGCATGTCCTTCTAAATATGCAAGTCAACATTTCTCTTACAATGCCTTATACTATTCAGAGAGCCCGGAAATGAGATTCATAAGCCTTCTTTTCTGTTTCCTTCTAAAATGACTTGGTGATTACATTTGAAATTCTGTGATACCAAATAAATTTATTGAGCACACAGTTATATAAATATTCCCAATAAAGTATACGTTTGTTATGCATTCAGTCTCACCATTTTTATTACATATGTGTATCGGATACTTTAGGATGCAGTGACCTATGAGGATGTGCATGTGAACTTCACCCATGAAGAGTGGGCTTTGCTGGATTCTTCCCAAAAGAGTCTCTACAAAGATGTAATGCTGGAAACCTACAGGAACCTCACTGCTATAGGTGAGAATGTGAGTTTTCCTTCACTTTTAAACTTAAGGGTACAAGCCTTTCTTCTTTGAGATTGGTGTTCCTCTACGATTTCGACTGTAGAAGAGGAAGAATGTGGTAAATAAATCAGGCATGATTCTAAGGATGATTGAAGATAACTGAAATGTTGCATAAATTCCAATAATATATCATACAATTCTGTTACTATATTTTAGGCTACAAATTGGAAGACCAGAATATTGAAGAACATTGTCAAAGTTCTAGAAGACATGGAAGGTAATTTTCATGTGCAAACTGATATATTTGTGCCCCTGAAGAAATTATAATGTGCCCTGATATTTAATGACAAACATTAGTGTAAATAATTACAGCTTTATGATGATTATTAAATTCCTACAACATCAAGCACCTCAGTTTCAGGTACCTGATCTGTGTTTTCAAGGCGTTCCTCTATGAAACAAGACAAAGAAAAAACTCCCTAAAAGATGTTACAATATTATATCCCCCTGAGATCCATCTTGTAGAACTATGTATCCATTTAGTTTCATTGCCTTCAAGTATTGTAAAGGCATTCAGATTGATTATGGGGTTAGAGTATGTCCAAGAACTTTTATAAGCAAATTGTCCCTTAATTAAGCTAGTATTACTCATATACTTGAAGAGACTTAACAGTAGTTAGTGAGAAGGGCAGTTTATGAGAGTCAAGAATGTTATCATTGTGGAGAGACCATAATCCCTATACCACAATTCTATAAGTAGCAAAAGGTTAAACTGTGTAAATACAATGTGAAAACCTTTTGTTATTATTCCTTTAATAGGTATATCATTTGTCACTCTGGATACAAGCTGGGTGATCCTAAGGGATATGGAAAGAAGAAATGTACCTATCTTTCTCCCAGAACAATAAGAAGATATGTAGTAGTTCCCACTATGGGAAGACATGGTAATCCTGATACAAGTGTACAGTTAGTTGGATTTCCAACTTCATTGGGAATACATCAATATAAGTACCCTGGAGAAAAGCCTTGTAAGTACAAGGAATATGGAAATTCTTCTGTCTGTCCTGGTTCACATTGCACATGTAGTGTGACTCATGCTAAAGGAAAATGTTACAAATGCAATCAGTGTTTTAAAGCTCTGAGTTCTTCCAGCTCTCTTGAAAGATGTTTAAAAACTCATATGGGAAAAGGATGCCATAAACGAGAGCCATGTACTAAAGGCTTTAACCATTATAGGTATCATCAAACACACAAAAGAACCCATAATGAAGAAGCACCCTATAAATGTGATAAAACATTTAGACTTCATTCTACTTTACAATTACCCCAAAAAACTTATCTGAAAATAAAACCCTATGAATATAATCAGAATGTGAAACCCTTTGCACATCACAGTCATCTTCAAATAATCAGAATTCATACTAGAAAGAAACAATATGAATGTCATCAATGTGGAAAAGCCTTTGCACGTCCTAATCATCTTCAAATACATGAAAGAACTCATACTGGAGAGAAACCTTATGAATGTAAACAATGTGGTAAAGCCTTTGCAACTGCTGGTGATTTTCAAAGGCATGAAAAAAGTCATAGTGGAGAGAAACCCTATGAATGTAATCATTGTGGTAAAGCCTTTATACGTAAAAGTCATCTTCACAGTCATGAAAGAAATCATAATGGAGAGAAACCCTATGAATGCCACCAGTGTGGTAAAGCCTTTGCAGATCCTAGTAATCTGAAACAACATGAAAGACGTCACACTGGAGTGAAACCTTATGAATGTCATCAATGTGGTAAAGCCTTCGGAGATCCCAGTAACCTTAAACATCATGAAAGAGGTCATACAGGAGAGAAACCCTATGAATGTAGTCAATGTGGTAAAGCCTTTGCAAATAGTGGTGATCTCCAAAGGCATGGAAGAAGTCATACAGGAGAGAAACCCTATGTATGTAATCAATGTGGTAAAGCCTTTGCATACCGCAGTAATCTTCAACAACATGAAAGAAGTCATACAGGAGAGAAACCCTATGAATGTAAGCAATGTGGAAAAGCCTTTGCATATCTTAGTAATCTTCAACAGCATGGAAGAAGTCATACTGGAGAGAAACCCTATGAATGTAGTCAATGTGGTAAAGCATTTGCACATAAATATCATCTTCACAGTCATGAAAGAAGTCATACTGGAGAGAAACCCTATGAATGTAGTCAATGTGGTAAAGTTTTTGCATACTCCAGTAATCGTAAAAAACATGAACGAAGTCACACTAGAGAGAAATCCCATGAATGCAATCAATGTGGTAAAGCCTTTGCAGATCTCAACAGTCTTCAAATGCATGAACTAAGTCATACTACAGAGAAATCCTATAGATGTAATCAATGTGGCAAAGCTTTTACACGTGACAGTTATCTGCAAAATCATGAAAGAAGACATACTAGAGAAAAATCCCATGAACTTAATAAATGAGGTAAAGCTTTCTATACTAGGCAAAGACTCCATCATTTTGAAGATCCCTGAACCACTGGGTGTCCAGCAGGACCATCAGCAGTGATGAAGTATAACTTAAGTCAGAGCTTAGAAGAGAAGTTGTACTTGTTACAGAGGGCTCAGCCCTGAAGATTTTGAGTGGATCTCTGTCATTGGATGTGGTATTATTCATGTTGTGGGAGTTAGTTTTCACTTTTTTCAGATTGTGACAGCCTTGCTTCTTCCTTTTTGAAGGGAGAAGGTATTTAATTTAATTTTGATTTTCACATGAGCAATAGTTGAAAGACTTTAAACTTTTAAAAGAGATTTTGGATTTTTAGTGAGATTGGACATTTTTAAAAAGAAATTTTAATATTTTTAAATTTGTAGAAATTATGTGACTTTTAATAAACTTATTTCTCTTTTAATGTAAGATCTTGTGAATGAATGAGAAAGGAAGGGTTGTGGTTTCATAGTGATTTGTTTGTGTATCAGGTTGACAAGTTTGGTTCTCAGTACTTACATCAAATGGCTCAGAACAACTTATAAAGCCTTGTCTGGAGATCTGATGCACTCTTCAGGCTTCCTTGGCCACCAGGTATGGGAGTGGAGCAAATACAGATGTATATGTGTGCACATTTGTGTGTTTGTATGACTCCATATTTTTAATGTATATATTTTTTTCCAAAATTAAAATAAGTTCAATTTTGGTGTATTGTCAGAACACTGTCTGGGAAAGGAGTCATTTGAGGAGAATTCTAAATGTTTATGTTAACACTGCAAGCAAACAAGACACAAGCCTTGTGACCTCAGTTTCTTCAAACCATGGAATTGTTCTTGGAATGTGTTTTTGTGCTCCTCCCAGGTGTAGCAGATAGGTGTGAGTTAACTTCAGATTACTCATTATTGTTTGCTGTTGTTAGTCAATGAAATGTTTGAACTGTTCTTTGTATGCCTGTATGGAAAAACATGTTTTTGTCCCATGTGACTTGTTTTTAATCATTGTATACAGCTTGAACTCATGAGAACTCTACTCATGTGACTTTTTTTAACCTACAAAGTTTAAATTTTCTGGGGCACATCATGTTTTTAAAGAAAGGCGGAGCACAAGTGTTAAAATCCCAAATCTTAGATTGCTTGCAAATTGATTGTGATTATTACTCTTGGTTTCTAAAAGAGAAATTTTAGATGAAGTGTGGGACAGAGCCCAAAATGACATTGAAAAGATATATAAACAAGGAAAAGATCTTTACTCAGTTTTGGGTCCTTTGGTCATTAATATGGACTGTTATCAAACTAAAGAAGATAAGGAGGACATTAATTGAAGTACCCTCATTTAAAAGTAAGACCCTCACTCAAAAATAATTTTAAACTAACAGCCTCTGCTTGAATAGGCCTGAGTTCCGAGCTTCCTAGAAATGCTGACAAGAGGCTCCAGGAATTGAAACAGTATAAAGTCACAAAGGTCAGGATGCCCGGAGGATTATCTGAAAGCAACTAATTAACCACAGAATGTCCCAACTCCAGAGATAGTCTATAGGAGAGGTCTTGTGACAAACAGGTCAAACTTAAGGATGAAATAACTGGATAACTCAGGAACCTAAAAGTAAGCAGAGATAAGCCACAGGAACTGTAAAAATTCCTAACAGTAAGCTGGTAAAAAATAAACCCGTACTAACCCTCTTCCCCTTTGAGAAATCTTGTGACTTTTGCCTTTAAAAACTAAGCTCACAGAGCAGGGACACATCTCCTCTCTGTCTTGCCTCAGGGCACTGCAGATGGGATCTCCCTGCCTGGCTTGTATTTCAAGAGAATAAACCTTGCTGTTGCATTCTGGACATCCTTGGTCTCTGGTGGTCTTTTTGGGGGCCTAATCTGGGCATAACATTAATCATAAAGGACTAATAGAGAATTCCTTGAATGAATATAAACTTTATGATCAAACTTTAAATTTGGTAAAAAAAAGACAGGTGATTTTTCTTGTTCAGGAAAAATCAAAAGTAAAAATGGCATCACCTACATGTATGTTGGTGACAGCTCCTTCAGCTACTTTACTGGAAGCTTCTTTACATACATATCCTCCATTTTCTGAAAATAACCCTGAAGCATGGGGTGAGTAATTTACTGATCAATCTAATCTTAAATTCTCTCCATTTTGGTGAAGACTTAGGAGAGCCTATGATAAAGTTGACTTCATTTACAAATTCCTTCCTGACCTCATGAGGTGTGATTGGTATTTCCATTGCAGCTTCAGCAAAATCAAAATGTTTAACACCTAATTATGCACTAACCAATTGATTTAAATGCTATAAGGAGAGATGGCACTGAACTGTCCTCACATACTATCTTGAGAGGCGAGAAATAACTACAGCTATTTGAATCCAGACCAAAGAGGCACATGTATATCCTGTAGATCCTTTGTTGCCTTCAAACTTGCTTATTTACCCCACTAAATTGTCATCTACAAACATTATAGCACAAGAGGATAAACCTTTGGAATGGATTGATTTATACCATAAAGGCCAGAAACTGCTAACTGGCCAAGGGCAGATTTACAGCCAGGTTTACTCACACCCACAGGTATTCCTAAAGATAGGCCTTCAATAGTTTTGGATTTAAAAGATTCCTGTTAAAGTATACTTATTCATCTTAACATGCATTTTGCTGTTTCTCTTCCCTCAATCATAAAGAACCTCTGCTGCAATATCAATGGACTATATTGCATCAAGGCATGAAAAACTCCCCTACAGTATGTCAATACTGTATAGAAAAGGTGTTAGAGTCTGTGAGGAAGGCTTTCCTTCAGGCTTATATTATTCAATATATAGATGATATACTGTTTGCTAGCTCTAAAGAGGAGGAGCTACAATTCATATATGAT
The DNA here is from genome assembly GCA_001675575.1 of Neotoma lepida. NCBI lineage: Eukaryota > Metazoa > Chordata > Mammalia > Rodentia > Cricetidae > Neotoma > Neotoma lepida. The sequence goes on along the minus strand of LZPO01018117.1, from coordinate 36,286 downwards.
ATGACTCAGGATTTGCCAAACAGAGCAGTGGACTTATTATTGCACTGAAATGGTACAAAAATCAGACACTGCAGTATTTAGAAAAACTGGTTACTAGAACAACCATTAAACTACACAAAATACCCATTTGACAAAACAACATAAAAACACTTAATGACTTTCAGAAATTATTAGGGAATATTAATTGCCTATGTTCTCCATTAGAAGTACCTACTGATGTCCTAAACATTTAAAAAGCTGTAGAAGAAGAGGCATCATTGGATAGTCCTCACATATTACTCCCAGAGGAAAGGTAAGAACTACAGCTATTGAATCCAGACTAAAAGAGGCATTTTTTATTATGTGGATCCTTGACTCCTTTTAAACTTATTTTCCCCACTAAATTGTCTCATACACTTAGAGCCAAGAGTGTAAACCTTTGGAATGGATTTATTTACATCAATAGGATAAAAAAATACTAACAGTTTTCCTTAGTCTTATTGCTCAATTAGTAAATCAGGACATGACTCGATATCAAAACTTGTATGAATTTGATTGTTGCTGTATTTTTACTACCCTTAACTAACAATCAGTGTTTAAGTGTGTTAAAGAACTGTGTGAACTTTCAAATCATTTGCAGTTTGCTATGGAAAGATAGGAAATCATTATCCTTCTGGCAAGATAAAGGTTTTCTCGTATGACCTGAATTTGTGATTACAAAAATTTTCCAACCTTCTGCCATTACACAGGCAGAAACTTATTTTATTGGTGGTTCATCCAACGGATTAGGAAGAATTCATAATCCAGATATTCATCAATCTATTCATACTTCTCTTTCCTGAGCTTGACAAGTAGAACTGGATGTTTTGATTCATATTTTACAGTGTGAGTAATCCTTGGTATGCTCCAATATAAATTGTTAGTCCCTTGATTACATAGGGTCATACAGCCTGTTTGAATGTTTTAAGAAATTTGTAATTATAATTACTTCATTTGGCCTTTCGATTTCCTCTCCCAGCCTTCCATATATCCCCTTTTGCTTTCCAATTTATGGCCTCATTTTACTTTTATTGTTCCTATTTGAATTTGATCTAAGGTTGGTTTTAAGAACTTCCAAGGTGTGAGCGAAAGGTACTGCACAGGACATTGAGTGTGTAATGGACTGTGCACACTCAGGACCCTACACTTAAGGAGGAGAAACAATGTTCTGGGATACTGGAACAAATACTATAAATTCAAATTTCCTGTACAGGTTCCCTGTCTGCTCCTGGAGTAGGACAGAACTGGGAATGCCTATGCTCTGTGAGTCATTTCATCTCAGATCACAATGTAGGGGTGTTGCTATTCTAGTGAGGCCTCCCTAACTGGGTGCTACTTGCCAAAGTGGTTCTCTGGACAGGCCTTGTAATTGGGAGCAGCAGCAAGCAGCAGTGTGGTGATTCTTTCCAAGGTTCTCCAAGAGCAATGATTGAGCACTGTGTCTAATGTACTGCTACATATCTGAGTATCTGAGCCATACTACTTTCCCAGGAATATATTTTACAAGGTAGATCAGTCAGATTTCATTTTATGTGTAATAGACAATGTAGCAGGACTCAGGTGTTAAATTATCTTTAAACATTGTTTTGTGAGCCTATGTTGGTGGAGCAGGCCTTTCTCTGAAGCATTCAGGAGGCAGAGACAGGAGGATCTCTGTGAATTCAAGACCAGCCTGGTCTACATTGCAAGTTTCAGGACAGCTATTGCTCTTACTCAGAAACTCTTTCTTGAGAAACCAAACGAACAAAACCACCACCACCAACACCAACAATATCGGAGAGAGACACTGATCTAAGGAGAAAAATTAAATTCCCACCATAGAGAAGTGGATCTTTGAGAAGACAAAGGTTTTAATGGGTGGGTAGATTGAAAAGATTTGAATTCCTTGTTCCAAAACCAAGCTTAATAGTATTTGATGGAAAAGGCTCATATTTGGTATTTATTTTACAAATCATCCTTTTCTCTCTTTTCTTAAACACTCTTTTCTTAAAACTTGTTAAGATGTCAGTACTCAATAGGAACTTGCCTGACTCCATTTTGAAGGCAGGTGCTATTACACTGTATTGTTAAAAATAAGTTTCTATTTACTGTGAGAATTGAGTTGCTCTGTTTCATGGAACCAGGCATTCTCCCAACCTATGACCTTGATTTGTTTTTTGAGAATAGTTTTACTCTTTTTAACCCTTCCTAAACCCTCCCTAATCACATGGTGATCACATGATTTTTTTAAACATTTTTGTATTTCCTTATTGCCCCATTGTCTCTCTTCTGTAAAACTACTTGTGATTTTACTCCTTAAAAAGGGCCCATGAAATGGATTCAGGGCTCTCTATTTAGCCTGACTTAGGAGGCAGTAATTGGCCAGCTCTTGGGTGTACCCTAATAAAAAAATCAAGCTTGCTTCAAATTTGGCTTAAATTGTGGTAGTGTCTTATTTTCACCATTGGGATTAATACTACCTTGGAAAAGAAACTGCAGTGGGGAGGGAATACCTGTTAATAGCAGTTGATTTAATAATCTGAGCCAGGCCATTAATACAAGGAATTAATTATTGTGTCTTTTTTATTAGTATCTTAGGGTTACTATTGCTATGACAAAACACCGTGACCAAAAAGCAAGTTGAATGGGAAAGAGTTTATTGGGCTTGCACTTCCACAGCAGCACTGTTCATCATTGAAGGAAGTCAGGAAAGAACTAAATCAGGGCAGGATTCTGGATGCAGGAGCTGATGCCAGGAGCCATGGAAAGGTGCTGTTTATTGGCTTGATTCTCATGGTTTTCTCAGCCTGCTTTCTTGTAGAACCCAGCGCTATTAGCCCAAGGGTGGCACCACTCACCAAGGGCTAGGCCCTCTTTCATTGATCACCAATTGAGAAAATGCCTTACAGCTGGATCTCATGGAGGCATTTCCCCAACTGAGACCCCTTCCTCTCGATGACTCTAATTTGTGTCAAGTTGACACCCAAAACCAGCCAATACAAGTAGTATGTCTTAACGTGGGTCTCCCTGCTTTCTGGGGTTGTTCCTTGGTCAAGACATTGGCCTGTCCCTATTGGAATGTTAGATCTGCACCCAGGCTAGAGATTTGGTTCTCCTGGCCACACTGTTTTTCTTAACAGGCCTTCATTACTACTTTTAATTTTCCACCTTCCTAAATCCCCTCGTATCAAACAAAGATCAGAACTCCAAAACCACTTTTTGTGTAATATGGCTCCAGTAGGCACAATTGACTCCATGAAGTAAGTGCAATCCAGGGTGTAAAACCCAGCAAGTAGACAACACTACCACCAAAACTAAAACAAAGGCCTACTCCAGCAAAGTCCTCAGTTCTGTGAAAGTCTCTAAATGTACTAACCTAGCTTTTTGGCTTTTGTAGTTCTGCTTCTGGCTAACTGTTCTAGTTAACCGAAGCATGCCAAAATATGGGTTTTGTGCCTAAAAGCTCAGGCTGAGAAAGGCTTGGGGTTACACTGAAATCCTGAACATCTTTATAGTTACTGGCCGGCTAATAAAGACTTTATATTGGCTGAAATTCATGACTGAGAAGTCTTCTGGTGATTAGCCCACAATATTTCTGGAGGTCCCTCCAAGATCCCCAGAGATCAGACCTTAAGATCCTGGGGGTCTCAGAATCCCTCAGAACAGGGAAGAGTTTGGTGGTCTAGAAACTTGTAGGGGGCATAACCTGAGTTATACAGCAAGACTCTCTTTGATCAGTTGCTGTCAAGTGTTTAGAAGGGTCTTGTCTGTCACCTCCAGAGGTAAGGTTATCTTCTGTTTGGATACTGTCTTAAGGTTATTAATGCTGTGATAAAATGCCATGACTAAAGCAACTTGGGGAGGAAGGGGTTTATTTGGCTTATACATTCAGATCACTGTTCACCACTAAAGGAAGTCAGGCCAGGAACTCAAACAGGCCAGGAACCTGGAGGCCGGAGTTGATGCAGAGGCAATGGAGCGGTACTGCTTACTGGTTTGTTCTCCATAGCTTGCTAAGCCTGCTTTTTATAGAACTTTTAGAAGACCCTAAAGAAACCAAGGATCTGCAAGTTAGCAAATCTGCTTTCCAAGACAATGATGAAAATGGCTCACAAATGTGAACTACATGGTGGCATCCCAGAAAGAAATTATCCACTCACAGTACATCTAGCCCTGTGTTCTGCACAGCCACAACCTGTAGATGGCAGATATTCAGAGGTTGCCTGGACCCAAGAGTTGCAGGGAAAGTAGGGAACTCATGGACCTTGTGGGCCACCAAGTCCACCTGCCTGGTCCCATATCTCTGGAATCCTAACCTGGCTCCCATGGCTTCTTCTCACATGAGGATGGTGGCCCCTTACTTATCATGGTGTGGATTCCAAGCTAGCCCAGCTCTTCACAATGTAAGCATTGCAACTTGAAATGGTATCCAGGCAGTCGGAAGCCAAGGAATACCACAAAGTCACTGTAAGCATGGCAGCTTACAGCTCTGCTCCAGGGAAAGGTTTCCATAATGCAAGTGTCACAACTCTGCTCTGGCAAGGGAAGATTTACCCACAAAGTTGTTATAGCTCTACTCTGCTCCAGCAAAGTGTTACAGCTCTGTTCAGGTCTCCCAAAGTGTAACAACTCTGCTGACTAGGGCAAAGTTTCCCCAGTCAAAGTGTTACAGTTCTGCTTCACTTTGCTCTGCTCTGGCTCCAGAAAAAGTTGTTACAGCTGGGCTCCACTCTGGCAAAAATGTCATACAATACAACAAAATTTACTCAAAAGATTTATTGGGAAGGAAGAATCCAGGGGGGTGGCTGCCTCTAGGGTGAGAAGCAGCAGCAAATTGAACAGGGTACAGAGCTTATGTAGGGTTTCAGGGAGGGCAGAGCTTTACAGGATGGCTGGGATTGGTGGGTTTTTGTAGCCTGATTCCCCAGCAAGCTCAGAGATAGGTGGGATTTAGTGCTCAGGAACCTCAGGGATTGGTGGGATTCTGTGCTCAGTTATTGGTGGGATTCTGCAATCTGACTCTGGAGCAAGCAAAGAGATTGGTGGGATTTCAAGCTTTGGTCCCAGGGTCAAGTCTCTTTTTTTGTTGTCTTTTCTTCCTTGTCTCTTTTTATCCTATACACAGAAAAGGAAACCACAAGAGTCTTACTCCATCCAGGAACTGAGCCTCCAGTTTGATGGACTGGAAGTGCCCTCCCTTATTCTGACTGGCAGTCTGACCAGAGGCCCTGATGGAGATATTGTTCTGTATGCTGTGAATATGTATTGCTCTGATCGATTGATAAATAAAATGCTGATTGGCCAGTAGCCAGGCAGTAAGTATAGGTGGGATAAACAAACAAGGAGAATTCTGGGAAGAGGAAGGCTGAGTCAGGAGATGCTGCTACCCACCGCTGGGAGCAGGAAGATGTGAAGGTACTGGTAAGCCACAAGCNGTGTGGCNAAGTANAGATTTATAGAAATNNGTTAATTTAAATGTAAAGCTAGTCAGTAATAAGCCTGAGCTAATGGCCATACAGTTCATAATTAATATAAGGCTCTGTGTGTTTACTTTGGTCTGAGCAGCTGTGGGACCACGCAGGAGCCCAAGCAGGACACAGAAAAACTTTTTCCTACAAGACAGGAGCAGAACGCTTAAGGACAGGGTGCTGTGGTGGGACACAGCACAGTGGTTCCTAGCCCCAGATTCCACTCCAGGCACATAACTTTCCCAGACCTTCAGAGATTGGCATTGCAGCAGAACATGCTTCTGGACTGCAAAATAGTCTCTGCACTTTGACTGCACTCAGCAGTCATTTTCTGTTATTCTTCCTGGGCACAGGGTGTTAGTCTCAAACCTGGGACAAATGGCTAAAGTGCCTATTTAACTTACCAATGCAGACACTGGGTGCCAGGTTCTCTTTGCACCCATCAGTCCCTACTTGTTACAGGGTATGGCTGGCATAATCCATTCCCTATCCTGAACTTCTTCAGCCCAGGGGCTGGGCTGCCCTTCCCCCAACTGTCCTTTCCTATATGATCCAACCACTTTGGTAACCTATTTTTTTCCATTTACCATTTGCCTTCTGGACATCTTGGTCTGCCACTACCCTCTCCTCTACCTCCTCTTCTCACAGGCTCATGTCCACTCTGGACTCTCCCAGATGTCCCTGTCTCTTCCTGAACTCTGCCTTTTATCTACAATAAACTTTCTCCACCATACCTAGCAGTAGTCATGTCCTTTCCTTTATTTTTTTTTCATTCGTCAGGTGCCCAAACCCTGGACAAACCATGTCCTTTGTCATTTTTTTCTTTTCTTTTCTTTTCCCAGTCACACAGCTCCAGCATACACAGATCATTACTTAATGTGTAATAGCATGATCCCCCTGCCTCACCCAGTCCATCCAGGTCAACATTAAACTACTTGATTGAGATTCACCAGGCACCAGTAATTTCAATAAGGCTCACCTAGGATTGCTTACATTCTGTGAGCTGCACATTATTAGCCAAGCATGAACACTTTCCCAGCTTTCTGTGGTGGCACTGGTGTATCAGGCCAGTATTTGGGAGGTGGAGGCAGAACATCAAAATTTAAATCAGCTCCATCTATGACACAAAATTTGGGTCCCAAAAGGGCAGGTGATCAGAGGGGTATCAGGAGGTCTTACATAAGCTGATGGCTCATCCTAAACAAATTTATTAAGAAATACAGCTCTGATACACTATTTGCAAATCCTCTTCATTACTGGCTAGTTTTTGTTTTTGAAGATTCCAGTGATGGTTAAAGCCTTTAGTACATGGCTCACATCTATCACTTCCTTTTCCCATATGAGTATTTTCAAGTCTTTGAAGAAAACTGGAAGAACTCAGAGCTTTATCACATGGATTGAATGCATAACATTTTCCTATAGTGTTAATCACATTAGATGTGTAAAGTGAACCAATACAGACAGAGGAATTTCCATAATCCTTATGCTAACAAGGTTTGATTCCAGTGTGAATTTGTTGATGTGTTCCCAGTAAAGTTGAAGAACCAATTACTTGTAAACTTATACCACAATCATCATGTCTTTGGGACTACTAAGTATAGTCTAATTATTCTGAGAGAGACAGAAGTACAATACTTTTTTCCATATCCCTTGTGCTCACATGACTTGTATCCAGAGTGACAGACAGATGCTATACCTATTAAAGGAAGAATAACAAAGAAAAAGTTTTCACATTGCATTCACATAGTTTAACTTTTTTTGCCTCACGGAGATGTGGTAAAGGGATTTAGATTAATCCACCACAACAACCTTCTTGTCCCTTATAAACTGTTCCTCTCACTAAATTAGGGTAAGTCACTATGAGCATATGAGGAACACTAGCTTTAATATGAAAGATTTGCTTAGAAAAGGTCTTAGACATACAACAATCACCTTAGAAATATGTATACCTTTGACAATAATTGGATGATATGAAACTAAGTAGATGGGCAGTTCTAAAACAAGCCTTTCTTGTGCCTAAGATTACAATTGTGACATGTTAATTTGTTGTTTTCTTGCCTTATTTCTTAAAGGAATATTTTGCAAACATTGATCAGCTACCTGACAGTAATTAACATCATCTTGTGAGAATTTAATAATCATCACAAAGCTGTGCTTATTTATACTGTTGCTTTTCAATAAATCTTCAGATTACATTAAAATTCTTCAGGGGTACATATGTAACAGCATGCACATGAAAATTATTTTCCATGATTTACAGAACTTTGACAATGTTCTTCAATATTGCAGTCTTCCCATTTGTAGTCTAAAATACAGTACCAGAAAATTTATGATATATTACTGGAAATTATGCAAAATTTAAATTACTGTATTTGGTGAACCTTAGAACAATGCTTGCTTTATTCACCAAAGTATTCCTATTTCACAGTTGAAATCACAGATCACTGATCTCTGAGGAATACTTGTCCCCATAAGTTGAAAAAATGAAGGACAACTCATATTCATATTCCCTACTATTCCCTATTGAATGAGAGTCCTTTAAGTTTCCAACATCAAATCTTTGTAGAGACACTTATGGAAAGGATCCAGCAAAGTCCATTCTTTGTGAGTGAAATTCACATGCACATCTTCATAGATCACTACATCCTAAAATATCCTATATATCTCATAATATCAATGGTGAGAGTGAGTGCATTAAAAATTACCCAACATTGAGAATATATTTCCATAATTCTGTGCTTCATATATTAATTCTGTGTTGAAGAATTTCAAATGTAGTCACCAACTCATTTTAGAAGGGAACAGAAGAGGAGGATGACACCTCCTATTTCTGTTCCAACTGAATAAAATATGGTAGTGGAGGAGAAATGCTTATTAACATATGTAAGTGGCAAACAAACAGAGCAACATTACTTAGTATACATCATCAAAATTGTATCAAAATTGCTAACTTCAAAAAAGGATGGACAGTATGGGTGTGGTGGTGCTCATCTTTAATCCCAAAGCTCATGAGGCAGAGACAGGTGAAACTGTGGTTTCCAGGCCAGCCTAGTCTATGTTCAGATTTCCAGGCTGTCCAAAGGCATATAGTGAAACCCTGTCTAAAACAAATAAACAAAATAGAAAGCACACAGGGGTTTAGTCAAAATTCCTACCAAAAGGTAAACATTCACTTGATATTTGTCTCCCACTTGGTATCCACTGATAATTGTCTATCAGAAAACTGGAATGACTCCTTTTAAATGGTATGGGGAATATAATATTCCTATGAAGGAATGCATTTTTAATAAATTAACCACTAACAGATCAAACAGTTCACAAAAACATTAGTAAAGTAAATGCTGACCTAAAACAATAAAAAACAACAAAAAATAAAATGATGGAGTATATAAAGATGGGTCAACAGATCAGATCACATGTTGCTTTTGAAAACATGCTGGATCAATGCCCAGCACTCACTGGAGGCTCCCAACTATTCCTAACTCCAAGTCAAGAAAATCCAATGCTCTCCTCTGACTTCAGTAAACACCAGGTAAATGAGTGGTACACATCCATGTATACAGGCAAAAGATTCAGATATTTGAAAAATTTTAAAAATGTAAAAACATACACAAAGGTAGGGACAATTTTATACATCTGCAATTCAGTGATTCAGGAGATCATTATTAATGTCATGAATGTGTGCCATCTTGGTTAAAAAAATGATACCTTCTGCCAAAGTTCAAAAGTCATGATGTGGATAAAGTTCAGCACAAGAGCAAATGCTTGACATGTACAAAAATCAAATTCAATCAGCCAAAAATATAAACATAAAAATATCACATCAGTAAAAAGGATTACTGAGAAAAAACAATTGCTTCTATTTTACCTTACATTAAATAGGTATGGAGCCTGTAGTGGAGGTGATGGCATGGCTACATGAGAAGGGAAGGGGCTGCTCAGTTTGAATCACACGAAGAAGTGTGGTGAGGGTATAAACACTCAATGCCCTTTCCCAGGTACTAACTTCCCCTAAAAAGGCTCCTCCTTCTAGGGGTTTCATAAGCACAATGAAGGCCACAAACCAGAGACAAATGTTTAAATACATCATCCTACCTGGGAGAATTTTCATTCAACCCACATTTTGACACAGGTCATGATAGGCTCACAGTCAACCCATGATGCAAAAAAGCATTTATTTAGTCTAATTTCAAAGGTTCCCATATTATGTAACAGTTCCAACACTGATGTAATTTCCAAAGTTTCTGCTGATGCTCAAGGCAATATCTTGACTAGCACAGCTTATAAAATCAAAACACAAATTAAATCTACCCTTCAAATAATGGAACAGAATACACATTTCTCTTTCAAATAAGTAAGGAAATACTGGAAGAAGGCAAGTCTCAAAACCTGCAGGGTAAACACCAACTCTTGCAGCTCTCTGTCAGACACTTAAGGCTTCAGTTTCAATGAGCTTAGATGGCTCTTTTTCACTGCAACTTCTCATATATCTCTTTCTTTGGCTACTTTCACTTCCTACATGCAGCTTTTCGTGGCTGGTTTCTCAAAGCTTGGGTATCCCAACATATTGTAACCTCAAAATACAACCCAGGCTTCATCTTCATGGTTTTATGAGTGAAGTCTCACAGTCTCCTCACTGGGGCAGTGTTTCTGCCAAACAGATGGTGTCAACTCCACTAAACTGAAAGAGGAAGAATAAGTGATCTGTAAATTTTGCATCATTCTTTTTTCAAGAAAAAGAAGCACATAGATGATACTAACACATGGATTTCTAGCTTTGGTTGGACCTGGCCCCATTGGAAGAGAGCAGCAGCAGGTTCTGCATGGAGTAGCTTTTTGGGAGTAAGAATCATCTTCCTGTTTCCTTTCATAGTTAAAAACTTTGCTGGGTGAGTCAATACCCTTACAACACCTCCTCTACATTTCCAAAGAAGTCCAAGTGCCTTGTTATTAACAGCCCTAATGCCCCATAGCCAGAAGTTTCTCAGGTCCCACCTGGCCCCCCATGGTCCAGACAAATCTCTCTCACCTGTGGTCCCACAGACGCTCAGACCCAAGTAAACACACAGAGGCTTATATTATTTGCAAACTGTATGACCTATGGCTTTAGCTGCTTGCCAGTTAGCTCTTTCATCTTAAATCAACCCACTTCTATAAATCTATATATTGCTACATGGCCATGGCATTACCCACCTGCTGACATCTTGTTGCTCTTTTGGCAGCAGGCTTGCATCTCTCTGCCTCTTGAAAGCTAGGATTAAAGGTGTATGCTACCACTGCCTGACCTTTATGTTTAATATAGTGGCTGGCTTTTTCCTTTGATCCCCAGGCAAGATTTATTTGTTAGAGCACAAATAAAATATCACTATATTTACTCTTTTTTGTCTAAAATAAAAAAAGTTATAACTAATATAAGAAGAACTATATACAAGAAGTATACAATAAGTATACAGTAACTATATACAATATATAAGACAATATATCAACAATGTCTAGTCCATTTGCATTTGACAAATTCAGCAAAAATATTCCATTATCTATCCTATTTTGGTGAGTCCAAAATGTACCTAATTAACTTTCTATCCTAACTTGTATTACCAACCAAAAACTATCTTTTGATGTCTTTCAAACTTAGACACTTTACACATCTTTAGTGAGTTTTCTTTTCTGAATTTGTTAACAAGGAAAACTATAACTATCTAATCTTCAACTCTCTCAGAGACCTGAGAAAGAAATATTACCTAGTTAAACAGGAAGTGCAAACAAGCGACTTCCAAAAAATGTGAGGAATGACAGAAATAGCTGGCTGCATGGACAGTCACCAGAGGTTTCTCTGCAATGTTGGGGCAGCCATCTTCAGCCTACAGGACTAGCATATCTGACAGATTCATCTGTGAAGCAGGATTTTCTAAAGAGCTTTCCTACTTTGTCTTGCCAAGGATTGGCAGTCCTTTCTTTTGTATCCTGCTTGTCCATTTTATACAGCATCCTGTCAAGCAGTTGGGGCAAGGGCACTGTTTTGCCCAGTGGCTAACTTTTGCCACAAAGAAAACAAACTCCATAATGAGTTTCTTTGATGCACATCATCCTCTTTGAAGTAATTGGTGCTGCCAGGAGCAGACATGTCTCACTGTCCAGAAAAGTCTAAGTTCTTAAAATCTTTTAAATGCCATATTCTGTATGTCTTTGAAGTGTTTGAAGATTACCTACCTAATTGAAGTATACCTTTGTATAACCAAAATAACTAACATGAGTATAAGTTTGATTATCATAGATGACTAATTATTAATCTGTATTTCTTAATTATACATTATAATTTTAAATGAGTTGCATAAACATAATACCTTAAACAAGAGTAGAAATATATATAGCATAACAAAATTAACTTTAAATTTGTATCAATAAACTAAAATCCATAGCAATGTAAAAAATTTTAACCAAGTTGTTGCTCTTTAAAAGTAGATTCAATAATCTATCCTTTTATCATATCATATCTATATCATATCCCCTTTTTTCTTTTAGAAAGAGATTGACTATGACCAATAACAATTTGTAACCAACCCCTAAACAAACACCAACATCTGTAATCCAATTTTTGGGAATGTGGGTATAGTTTTCTAGGCTCCTTCCTGCTGATTGGGGGTGCTGGTAGTCTTAGGGAGACACAAAGAAAATTTTAGAATTATGGTCAAGTCCTGTCTGGAATAGTTTGTGAGGCTGTATTCTCTGGGCCAGTTGCCTTGAAGCTGTTCTGGATGTTGGAACATCTGGAGACCTCTCAGGAGGTCTTCCTTGATCAAACCATATTAGCTTGGAAGCAATCCATAGGTTCTCATCTTCTGTGGAAACAAATGCAGGACCTCTAAAGCAATGTATGCTTAGACACAAATTTTGAAGTCAAGATATCTTTAAAGTATATATATTGGCTTAACTTAGCAGCCTTTACAATCAAATGTCTTTCTGCAGTTAAAAATCCCAAAAACAATATAATCCAGACTCTCTGTGTGATTTCCATCTTTACGTGGCTTATTTTTTTTTATATTACTTTTTCTGTCTCTTTAAAGACTATTTTTTAAAATTATCTATTTCTTTACATAACTGTCTATCCTCATTTTCTTCTCTCTTTCAAGTCTATGTGCATTTTTACACATAATGTAAACCATTTAGAGGTTTATTGCATTTGAATCTGTCTTTTTGTGAATCTATTGCTTTAAACTGCAGCATGGCTAGGACTGAAACAGCAGCCTTGGCTGCTGGATCTGCACATCTCAGCTTTCCAACATGGTGGAAGTAATTCACCACCAGCTCTGGGAACTATGCTCTCTGCCAACTCAGGGAGGCAGTGGGTCTATGTCTGTATCAAGGAGCATGTAGCCCAGAAACCTTTTTTTTTTTTTGTCTGTACTAGCAAAAGCTAAATCCACCATGCAGTGTGCTGCGTGGCTTGGAGACACCTCTGTGTACCACAGCAGGAATCTGCCATGCTATAGGTCAAGCCCACATTCCATGAACCCACCATACTGTAGCTCACGGCTTGCCTGAGAGACACAACTAGGAAGCTGCTCTTGGCTCCATTTTAGAATCCTTTTCAAAATTCTCTCAGGTTTTATGTGGAAACTCCCTTGCTCCACGTTGGCATTACCCATCTGCTTACATCTTGTTGCTCCTTTGGCAGTAGGTTCACATCTCTCTGCCTCTCGAATGCTAAGATTAAAGATGTGTGCTACCACTGCCTGACCTCTATGTTTAATATAGTGGCTGGCTTTTTCCTTTGATCCCAGGCAAGCTTTATTTGTTAGAGCACAAATAAAATATCACCACAATGCCCTGATAATTTCTGACTATGTTTCAGCACATGACTGCCATCCAAATCTAGCTGGTGTTGTTTTTCTTTCCAACCCACACAGGATTCATTAATTTCTGCTCCTATTGTTACTCTTTTTCTCCATGGACCTGCATGAGTCATCAGTAATTACCATGCTACAGACTGAATATTTTGTCAACAATTCAGTCTTTAACCTTTCATTTAGCCATAGTCAATTTCACAGGACATGCACAGAGTACAGAGAAATAATATGCTAAAATATTACTCAATCTGTCTTAGTGACAATTCTATTGCTGTGTAGAAGCACTATGACCAAGGGGACTCTTATAATAGAATATTTCTAATTTGGGAATTGATTATAGGGACAGAGGGTTAGTACATTATCATCGTGAAAGAAAGCATCACAGTAGGCAGGCATGGGGCTGACACATAGACAGGGAGACAGGCAGAAAGAAATATTTGACTTGTACTTGTCTTTGAAACCTCAAAGCCCACTTACACGGACTCACCTATACAAACAAGACAAATCTACTCCTACAAGGTCATACCTCCTAATTTTATACAATTATTTCCACTAACTGGGGACCAAGCACTCAAAGACAGGATTATTAGGCTGTTCAGCAAATATAAACCATGACAGGAATACAGCCTAATAGCTCTAAAGGAAAAGAGTGAAAGTTATTGAGGGAAACAGAGAGAAAGAGACAGAGAAAGGGGGGATAGATAGATAGATAGATAGATAGATAGATAGATAGATAGATAGATAGATAGATAATAGAGAAGAAATATTTCCTCCAAATAGGGGCAAGCCAACTCCTCTAGCTAGGTTACAGGATTCCTTAATATAACCTTTCCTACCCCATTTAAGAAGAGATTAAACAATTTGAGACCTCCAAATTTAAGTTTAAGTCCCTATTTTTTCTGAGTGCATGGCATTTGCCCTTATTTCTCTCCCTACTCAGTTCCCTCAGAGACCCTGGGAAACCTTGGATCAGGTCTGGTGGAAACAAGAAAGGCAGTCTCTTGGTGTGCTTAAGTGTGACTGTTGTAGATGATGCCACCCAGAAGCTGCATTTCTAACTGGGTAAAAGTGACATATAAGGCTACTAAAAATTTAAATTTAACTATTTCAATAAACTGAAATATGAAAGTATTAAGTCTAACCAACATGGAGAGTCAGAAATCTATCTGTTCACAGCCCAAACCATACTCAACTGGGAGAAAATGCAGCCAACCAACATCTTATGTCTGGGGACTGACAGGAAGGTAAAAATACCTGATGACAGGCTTGGTTTCTATAGTTACAATCTGTGTGGTAAAACACATGGATGGACTCAACTGTCTCTGCTTGAGGCCATGGAAGTCTTTCCTCTGTTACTTAGTTGTGTGGGGCTTACCTGCCTAGGCCATAGCTACCATCTACTACTGTATTGATGGTAATCTCATGAAAGTCTTTTTTAAGGGTGTAACAGAACACACTTAACCTTTAAGAAGTGTGGATCCCACAGTGACTTGTGTCTGATGGAGGATGTGCTAGCCTTAGCAGAGAATTGAGCTAATCTTGAGTAGAAAACAACGATGTCATTTCTTGCCATCTTGGTATTATGTCAATGTTATATTATGACAATACAGAATTTGAGCTATAAATTCAAGAAAAGTCCAATAAAAAGTCTAACAATTTATTTTACCAATAGAGAACTGATGACAAAAGATCATCATGAATGAAAAATGATCAACACAAGATTGAATGAACAGTACACCCAGTGACATCTTCTGACTTCAAAACATTGCATACAATACTGTATTGTCTTGGAAAGAATAAAGAGCTCAACAGAATATGAGAGAAAACTTTAAAAGAAATCCATAATTAAAATAAAGTCAATTTTTACAAATGAGTCCAGGAAACCCAGTAAGTCTGACCTTACTAACAAATGTGACTGGACCACACTGGCATCTACATGCAAATGCATTAATAACAGAGACTTTATGCCCTTCACAAAAGATCCTACACCTGAATTTCAAGTGCCAAGTGCAGAACTTCAAGAGGGCACTAGAGCTACTACAGCTCTTTGAGTTAGCTACAGCTCTTTGAGTTAGCAAATCTGCCTTCTCTAGCAACTGTAAAGGCAGCTAAGGCTCATTGCATGGTGACATCAGCAACAAGGATGTTTTCATACAAGGGCTCTCAGTCCCCACACTCTACAAAACACAACCAGTGAAACTAAATCATTCAGAGGTCAAGCTTCTGCCCCAGAATTGAGGACCTCAGGGGACCAAACAATATGGCACAGGATGCCAAGTCTGGCCACAGGTTCCCATCAGCACCCCTCACCCCAGGATGAACCTCACAAGGGTTCACACAACTCCTCCTATTATGGGGATGGTGGCCCCTTGCTCCCCATGGCATGGATTCTGAGTTTGCCCTGCTTGCCTGACAACTCCCATTAGCAGATCAGATAAACACACAGAAACACCAGAGTCTCCTTCAGGTCCTGGGACTCCTAGTCTGAAGCATGACCAACCAGAAGTGCCACCCCAATTCTGAATGTTGAGTAGGCTTAACAGGTCCAACTGCAGACCCTGATTGGCTAGCAAGGCCTGAAGTGACAGGAGCAGTTCCCTGAGGGACAGAGTGCTATGAAGAGATACAGCACAGTGGTTCCCAGCCCTGGCTTCTACCTAGGCACAGAACTGTCTTCGACCTGCAGAGATTGGTATTGCTGCATATCTTATGCCTGGCCTCCAAAGCTGGGCCCTACAGTCTTACTGCACTTGGTGGGCACTTCATCTTATTCCTCCTGGGTTCAGGGTCTCTAGCATATACAGACCATTACTCAATGTGCAATGGAGCAATTCCCTTGCCTCACAGTTGAAAAGGCACCCAATACATCCAGGTCAAATTTAAGACACTTAATTGATATTCACCAGGCATCAGGAATTTCAATATGGTACACCTAGGAATGCTCACACTTCTGTCAGCTGCACATTGGTAGTCAAAACTCTAACACTTTCCCAGCCTTCTGTTGTGGCACTGATCTATTATGCCAGCATTTGTGAGGTCAAGGCAGNGCATCAAAAGGTTAAACTGGCTTGGTCTATGACACCGAGAACCAATAGTTAGGGTCCCCAAAGGGGCAGTGACTAGGGTGAGGATGTGGGGTAAGAAGTAAAGCAGAAAGTTTGGGATCAGCATGTCTTGCATAAGCTGATGGCTCATGCTAAGCAAATTATAAGATGTACACATCTGATACATTATTTGCAGTTGGAGATTGGGATAGTCAGCAGAAAGATAATTTAGCAATGCTGGCAAGAACAATACAGAATACCTCAGACTGAGCTCACAGTGGCCATGAGACTGATAACCAAAGCCTCTCAGGCCGAAGAGCCTGGTTCCCTTGCTCATGCTCATACAAGCACCTGGCTAGACCTTGTCAAGTCAGCCTTTGGACAGGACAGAAAAGGAGTGCTTTCTTGGTGCTTTCGTCAGGGCCTCTGAGAAATTCTTCCATGGGCCTGGCTCCCAAAATCCCACCTGCAACCTAAACAAACAAAAATGCTTATGAAAATGGAAACAAAGGGATTAATGCATGGAAAGATAGGGGTTAGAAAGACTAGTAAAGATTAGAGATGAAATCCACATTATAGGGAATAAGAAAATATTAATGATACCAAAAGTTGATTTTTAAAAACCAGAACTGATACACCATTAGTTACGTTACTTTTAAAAAGAAAGCTAAGTTTTGACATGAATTTTTAGCTGAGAGTAGTGGTGCATGCCGGGAATCCCACCACATTAAAGGTTGAGGCAAGAAGATCACAAGTTTAAGGCCTGAAGTGGCTACAGACTGAGTTGACAAAATACTTGAGTTATTTACCAGACCCTGCCTCAAAATAATTTTAAGTCTCAGTGGACAGATGCTTGCCAAGCATGGGAGAGCTCTAGAATGAGTGCCCAGTATTCTCTACCTCAAAAATGAAAATAGAGCAACTACACCAGTATACTGAAATAGGTGGATTAGAGGTGAGTGCTATGACAGGAACCAGCTGGTTGGCTGAGTGAGTAAAGGCCCTTGCAACTAAGTCTGAGAGCCTGAGGTCAACCCAAAAGAGGTCAACCCATTCCTCTAACTTGTTCTCTGACCTTCACTTACATGTGTGAGGGGACTCTGGCCACCTTGAGCATGGCAAACAGGGCTCTGGCAGATCTTGCCCTTCTCCCCCATTGTCTCTGCCTTGCCAAAATCCACTAGATTACATTTCTAAAGCTGACCATCAGGTCTAGTCCATTATTTGTCTGCCTCCTCCTCTTGAGTCTGACTATCAAGGACCAGCTATCAAAATATTGAAATCAAAAGCCCCCTTTGGCTCACCAAATTAATGCCCAATTAAAATAAAACACTTCATCCTGACATGGAGTTTCCCTCCTTACCTTATAAACCACCATTTCTCTATGTACCATATCTGTTTCCCCTCTATGCAGAGGCAGTCCTTTGTCCCTTTGGGACAAATATCCCTGCTCCCTTCCCCTTTTTCCCTACCTCTTCTCCCTCATCCTCTATCTCCTGTGTTTGTCTCTTATTCCCTGTCTTCTACCCCTCTGGGGCAAATCAATCTCCTTTGTGCTGAGAACTTGGCCTTGGGGGTACTGACCTGCTACTTTTCCTTTCATTGTGGCATGTGTGTTCACATGTCTCAATGGCTCAAAATCAGAATCTTTTAAAAGAAAACTGAAAACAATATGACAAAGAAAAAGCAGCAAAACTAAAAAATCCAGCAAAAGAGCTAGCTATACGGTAGTACAGCCACTGACCAAATAGAATTCCTTTACCACACTGACAGGATGGCAACAGGAAGCAAAGCATTCACAATTAACTTCCTACCAACTGTCAAGTTATCTCTGCACAGCTTCTGTCAGGTAAAACAGTAACAAAGAGTTTTTCATGGCAATTCTTATCTCTTACGCACTTTCTTTTGGATTAAACAACTAACTCCACTCTGTGATGGCAAAGAAAAGAAAAACAAAGAATGAAAGAAAGTAAATAAATTTGTAATAAAATGAGAAAGAATCATGAATATAGGGAGGGTCTGTCAAATCAAACCTTTAGCAGGATGCACCAAGGTCTATCTCTGTGGTATGGACTTTGCCTCAGGCCTGCTCAGGCAGTGCTTATACAGCATTCAGACTGAAGATGAAGTCAGTTCTACTGCCATCAGCTTGTTACTGAGCTCCTTTGTGACAGGGACAGTTTATTGTGGGCTTTTCTCACCTTTGGGAATATGAGCAGTGACTCCCCCAGGGACTAAGGTGCTGGATGTTCTGTATGAGTTTCCACACTGCTGTCCTGTGACACTTGTGTGTGTTACTGGGATTTCCACATAGGTCATGGGTGGATGACAATCACAGATGTCCACTCTCCTACTTTGGTGTTATATAGACGTGGGATAGGCACCAGAGTTTTTGCCTGCATGCCTTCCATCTTATAGAGCCTACTTCCATATAGAGCCTACTCTACAGTCCTGAAATTCACTACCACTGTCAGCATGCTTGCTGACTCACAGCCTCCATATCCTGGACTTTTAAAACACATAATAGGCCACTTTTTCCTGATGGCTGTGCAGGTAAGTGACTCAGGAACCTCTTTTGCCTGGCAGGTGAAGTGATACCTTTCTCCCTCACTCAGCCCTACTGTGCTCCTATACATGTTTCTTTGACATCTGGAAACAGAAAGTAATGAGTGGTAGAAGGACTTGATTTTTAAATTTTTGCCTGCATGTATGACTGTCCTCCACATCTGCAAAGTGCCCTTGGAGATCAGAAAAGCCTTGATAGATCCCCTGCGACTGGAATTAGACAGTTGATGGCCACCATATGGGTACTGGGAATTGAACACCCTTCTCTGGATGAACAACCATTACTTTTAACTGTGGAGCCATCTCTCCAGTCTTGGTAGAATTAAGTTTTCTAACCAGCCTGCAACAAAATGTTTCAGCCTAACTTTGACTCCCAGGTTGCTCCTGGGAATAAAAATACAGTATTATATATTTGAATAAAGGGCTGGAGAGAGAGTTCATTGTGTTCTGAGCACTGGCTATTTGTACAGAGGACCAAGTTTCAATTCATTGCATCTATATGATAGATGAAAACCATCTATAATTCAAGTTCCAGAGGACATGAAACCCACTTCTAAGTTCTCCAGGGCAATGCATGCACATGGTGCACACACATACATATAGGAAAAATATCCATCCACATAAATAAAATTTAACATCTTGAGAACAGAAACACATGATCATTTCTGGATCTGTGATGCAGGAACACACATCCCAACACATCACAAGCTCCGTCTGACCTATAGAACGAATGCTAGGTCAGCCTGTCCCACTTCCAAACTACATAACTACATTGTTATTGTGTTTCTGTGAGGTGGAGGGGGATCAGGTGCATGCCATAGTGCTTGTGGAGTCAAAGGACAACTTGTGGATACTCTCCTTACAGCTTTTAGGTAGGTTTGGGGGACTGAATTCAGGTGGTCATGTGCTTCCTATGTCTGCAAACACCTTTCCTCACTGAAGCATCTCAGTGATAGGCTCAGCCTATCTAATTACATACACCTTTTTTGTTTGTTATTTGGTTGTATTGTTGAGACAGTACCACCGTATGACCTGAAACTCATCATTAGACCAGGGTGAACTGGAACTCAGAGCAATCTGTCTGTCTCTGCCTCCAGAGTGTTGGGATTAAAGGGATGCTGTTAACAACACTGTGCTATAAAGAAAACAAATTACAAGATGCACTTGACACTCTGGAATTCTTAACCAAAAGCAGCCACAAGTAAATCCTGAACTGAGAGGATGGTGTTAACATGCTGGTACCTACTGTTTTATTATTTTAGAGAAATGAAAAGCTATTTCAAGGTTAAAATCTGGAAAATACTGGGATTAGATTTGTGTTTGGGAAACTATAATGCTATAGAATTGATTGGGAGTTGGAAAGTGTCAAAGTAAAGCCAGACTCTGTGTATACATGTATATATGTCAGTATACTATTGACGTGGGAAAAAGAATCCACTGGAACTGGACTTAGCCTGAAATTGTAGAGGTGATTGACTAGACATATTAAGGGCATTAAGGCAGTATGAGGGCTGAGTAAATTCAGGGAACTGAAAATGTGTGAAAAGGTGGCTAAAGGATGATGGGTTTGGAGTCCTTAGACTTGATCTTCCTACCTAGCTTCCTGATGGCTGGAAATCCTGATTTTGTTTGATCCCCAGGACCCATATAGTGGAAAGAGAACTGTAGACTAAAATTTGTCCGGTCCTGCCCGTGTCCTGTGGCCACTTAGACCCAAGTAAACACACAGAGGCTTATAGCATTTTTAAAGTATGACCATGGCAGGCTTCTCGCTAGCTAGCTCTTACATCTTAAATTAACTCATTTTATAAATCTATGTTGCCACTTGTTCCACGTGGCTTTACCTGTGTGCCGTTACATGTTGTTCTCTAGATGGCAGAATGGTGTCTGCCCAGCTCTGCTTTCTGTTTCTCTCTCTGTAGTTAGAATGTTCTGCCTAACCTTATTCTGCCTCACCATTGGCCAAACAGCTTTATTTATCAACCAATCAGAGCAACACATTTTCAGAAAGACATTCCCATCATTTCCCCTTTTCTTTCTGTTTAAAAGGAAGGTTTTAACTTTAACATAGTAAAATTACATAAAACAAAACAGTTATCTAGCAAGAATTACAGTTATAATATCTA
>LZPO01018117.1:2560-13449 GCA_001675575.1 Neotoma lepida | reverse complement strand
ACTGTGTATCATGGCGGGAATCCGCCATGATGTGCTCAAGCCCGAATGTTGTGGCGTCTCTGGCCCGCATGAGACATGAAGTAGAAAGCTGCTCTTAGCTCAATTATTGTGTAGTTAGAAGCCCTTTCTAAACTGTTTAGGCCTTATGGAAATTTGAGAGCCCCACGTTGGCACGCCAGAGAACCATCGCACATAAGTTCTAATCTGGGTTCTACACAAGGACCATGACATGGGCATGCCTCTCCTGATACTAGCTAGTAAACAAAGAAATATCATTTAAAAATTAAAATATATCTACATTCTCACAAGAAAAGCCACTCATCCACTAGAACTTGACAAGGATCCTGCCTCAGTTTCCTTCCCCAGTGCTGAGATCAAAGGTGTGCTCCACACATCTCGACCCCTACCACACATTTGAGCTTGTTCATCTCTGTCATTCAAGGCAGCCAATTCCTGAAATACTGAATCAAGAAAACAAAAATCCAGTTATCAGTAGTATCAGTTATTTCAGTGGTAGTGTGGGGTCAACAATTTCTAGGATTGTATTTGTTTACATCATCATAATACTATACATATATTTCCTTGTCTTGAGAAATATTCTTTAGATATATTTAAAATTTTGGTAAGTGAAACCAATGGAGAAGGACAGAATATGGTATGATGAATCATTTCAATATAAGTTTTAAAGCTGCAAAATTTTTGTATGTGAGAATACAAAAGGGTATTGAGCCCAGCATTTCAGGATAACTGGTGCCATGTAGTATTTCAAAATAATTAATTAATAACTTTTTAATTCATTCATTTATTAATGAGACAATATGTCATGTATCTCAAGCTGTCCTCAAACTGCCTATGTAGTCAATGATGTACATGGACATTTAAAAGTTTTTTGTTGGTTGGTTGGGTGGTGGTATGACAAATTGTATTTTTTTATTTCTTATAGACAAGTTGTCTTAGTGTAGTCCATGCTGGCCTATAATTTGCCATCCCCTTGTCTCAGCCTCTCAAGTGTTGGCATTACAGCTCTTCACCCAGCATATGTTNCACTTGAGACCAAATCAAGAGATTGATGTAGTACTAAGCAAACACTTGACCTATGGAACTTCAACCCCAGCTTTGATTTTTTTTTTGTAAAGTGTAGATTTTCAGGCTACTAGAAGGAAAAGTATATTTATGAAAAAAGTGAAGCCACTAAGACCTGTAAGGATTGCCTAGCTGAGGCAGTCCTCACCATTGTTACCATCACCATAGTGACCTCCCTAAAAGTTATACAGTAGGAAAAGATCACTAAAACCTACAGTTGATTTATAGTTGGTTGGTTAACATAGGAGGTATGGATGTACAGTGAACATCATGACTGAGGGCTCTCGTGGATCTGAACTCTTTAATTTGTGGGATCTAACTTTTTCCAGGTAGTGTCAGGAGTAGATATAATTATAGACAGCCAATCTGTGTCAAGAGAACTAACTGTGTGGGAAATCTTACATATCTATTATCTGAGATATATGTAAATAAACTGTGTTTCAGGAAATGGGGATGTACCTCATTTGATAGAGTGCATATCTAGCATGCAAGAAACACTGGGTTCAATTTTAGCACTACATAAAGAAGTTGTGATGGTGAATGACTATAAGCTCAGTTCAACATCACCCTAGAAGATATTAGATCTACCTAAACACACATACATACTCCAGAGATGGGGAGAGAGAGAGACAGAGAGACAGAAACTAATTTTCTCTGAAAGTACTCCTATCATCCTTCATATCATCACAACATATAGGTTCAGTCTTCCTGACTTTCCTTTTACTGGTAAATCTGATGTCAGGCCAGCCATGGTGACTCCTCCCTGTAATACCAGCATTCTGTAGGTTGAGGAAACAGGATTTTGATTAATTACTAGGTTAGCTTAGGGTACAAACCAAAAAAGTTTTAAAAGAAAAAGTGGTAGGGCCTGAGTTGCTGGTGCACACCTTTAATTCTAGCACTCAGGAGGAAGAGACAGCTTGGATTTCTGTGAATTTGAGGCCATCTTGGTCTACAAAGCTAGTTCTAGGACAGCCAAGGCTCCACCAAAAAAAACCTATCTTGAAAAATCATTTTAAAAAAAGAAAGAAAAGGTGGAAACAAGGGAGAGAGAAATTTGTGCATTCATAGCCCTCTGTCTCAGAATTGATATGCAATCATAGTACTTGGAGGGAAGACTAAGTTCAAGGGCTGGTAGGGCATCCGAGGTGTCCTTGTAGTGTGGAAAGGCCCAGTGGACATTCAAGGAGTGAGGTAAAGGAGAGATGCCTAATAGCTAAGGAGTATTGCTAGAGCAAAGAAGCCAATGCTGCTTCACTGATTGAAATGGAAATCACTTGAGGAAAAGCACATGGGGGAGGAGGTAGAGGGAGAAACAGGAGCTATCTTGAGCACATAGAGTTCAAGCAGAACCTTGATTTAGATTTGGAATTGTGAATATGGAGATGTCAGCCACAGGAGCAAACAGGATTCCTCCAGCACACAGAGGCACATAGTCTGACTACTAGGAAACAACCCAGCTAGAGAGAAATGTTCAGCTGTTGTTACCAAGGTTTACAGAGAAAAAGCCTGACCTAAGTAGGTCTAGCAGGCTAAGCTCCACTAAGGGTCCACCATATACAAATGAAACAGAACAGGAAATGTGAAGAATAGTGATGGAGATTGAAGTCAGGTGTGGTTTTCAAGGCTTTAATTCTAGCCCCTGGAATGGAAGAAGAATCCAGACTTTAAGGTCATCTCTCTGCTACAGGGATGTGATAAATTAATTAAATTAAATAGGTCCGGACTTGTAACTGAGTTGGCAAAATGCTGGCTCATCATGCAGGGAGTCCTGGGCTACTGGTGTGAGCTCTGGGTCTCAGGGGAGAAAAAATTGGTGTGGGCACAGGCATGTATAATTAGTAGGTCCTGGTTGAAGTGTGTTTGGCTGGACAATCTCAGTCTTGGTTGTGCACTGTGGTCATAACCCCTCATCACTGTTAAAATCAATTTGGCTCTTGGAAGATGATCATTCAAGCTCCAGCACCTGGCCTCATCATCATGTTAGTAATTGTTCTCATCTGGTATGTGTAGAGATGAGGTATAGGGTGGGGGTGGAGGGTCTATACTGGGGGTTTTTGTTCTCCCTGGAACCAAGGTGACCCCAGGTTTAGGGCAATGATGTATCTATGCCCTGACCAAAAGAAAATGGAGCAGACAGATGCAAAATGAAGGTAGAGAAGCAGCCTTTTCCCTTCATTTACATACCTAGTGCACTCAAGGGCAAATTCAATGACCTCTAAAAAAGTAACTTCCAAATACCAGATTTACTATTGTCACTTACATTTCCTGTTTGTTTTGGGGAGATGGTCTCACTATGTAGCTCTGGATGGCCTGAAGCCTTGACTACATAGAGATCTGTCTGTCTCTTCCTCCCTCCTGAGGGCTGGGATTGAAGGTGTAGACCACCATGCCTGGCTTTAACACTTAAGCCTTTCCTTTTTCCTTCTTTCTTTTCTTTTCTTCCTTTCTTTCTTTTTTGAGACAGGGTTTCACTGTGTAGCTCTTGATGTCCGGTATAAACTGGCTATCCTAAAACTCAGGGATCCATCTGCCGGTGCTTCCTGAGTGCTGAAATTAAAGGCATCAAGCACTTACATTTCTTAAAGGGGAGTAGGGATGTAGTTTGTTTGGTAATGGGCTTTCAAGGAGCATGCACCATAAAAGAAGCCCACAGTTTGATTCCCAGCATTGAATAAACCTCCCTGTAATCCCAGGAGAGATTCAGAGAACACAACATCTATGTTACCCTGGGCTACAAGAACACACAGAATAAATCTCACCCCCAGCATCTCTCTTCCTTGCCCCTTATCCCTTCCCACTTCCAGAAAGTTCTTGACTGGGTGGGGTCCTCACTGTTTGTGCATCTTTTAAATAAATATGTGTTGAAGGTCCAGGACCCAGAGCTGATTGCTCAGAATAAGCAGGGAGCTAGGGTGAGATGGGAAGTAGAGCCTGGGCAAAATAAGACATGTTTCCTGAGACTTCTCTGTATTGAGGGTGAGATCAGCTTCTCCAGTGAATTTGAACAGATCTGGCATTTTAAGTCTTATGCATTTATTGTGGCTTTTGGATTTTGAAGAAATTCGGCTGTTTAAATCTTAGACTGTTTGTTGGGGCTTTTGGCCCCTCAATGCTTGCTTGAAACATCCTCAGAAGTCAGAGAGGACTAATGATTGTGTTTGGCATCAGCACTGGGCAGGGCTGTGAAGAGAGGCTGGAACTCTCTTCCAGGATGTTACTGAAGCATGATTTCTGTTCAAATCTGGGAAGAGAGACATGATGGGGGTGCAGGTGCTCAAAGTCCTGATACGGTGCTAATGTCCACAGTACCTGAACACTCTCAATTCTTTATTTCCCTGAGTGTAACTATTCTGGACATCTAAAAAGGGTAGATTAAGGCCTGTAGAGGCTACTAGCTTGACCAAGAACATACAACCCATAGAATGTCAAAAACCTAACTCACCCAAAGTAAAATTCTTGAGATTGTTCTTTGCCATATAGCCAAGTTGTGTTCAAGCTCATGATCCTCCTGTCTCAGCCTGTGAAGTACTGGCATTTCAAGCCTGTGTGATCATGCTAGGTAAAAAATGTTGGCATTGTGCCTACAAGAAGTCAAACACTGAACTGATTGCTCATGCATCTGACTGTGAGATGGGATACACTGCTGTTATTTGGCTAGTGAAGAAACAGACCTGCAAAAGGGGAATGTCTGATTATCTTAGGGTTTTTTTTTTTTATGGCAGTGATAAACACCATGACCAAGAACAACTTGGGTAAGAAAGCATTTTTTGCTTACATTTCCATGTCATAGTCAATCATTGAAGGGACACAGGACAAGAACTTGAGACAGGAGTAAATGCACAGGCCATGGACAACTGTTGCTTACTGGCTTGCTCCCTGTGGATTTCTCAATCTTCTTTCCAATAGAACCTATGACTGCCAGTCCAAGGATGGGACCAGGCAGAATGGGTCAGACCCTCCACATCAATCACAGATTAAGAAAATATCCTATAGGCTTGCCTACAACCTGATCTTATGGAGGCATTTTCTCAATCGAGACTTCCTGCTCTCAGATTACTACAGTTTATGTCAAATTTACACAGAACTAGCCAGACACTGATGATTCACCTTAATTGGATTAAATGGGAACCTGGATGAGTAACCTCTGAAGTAAGGAAGAAAAGAAAGGAGCTGCCGGAGCCTATGTCCTGCTGGATTTAACTCCTGGGGCTAGAGGAGTGTAAATGCATTCTGCTGTGAGTGCTTCTGTTTGATTAGGAAGTCTTTACCCCAACTCTTCAGGAGATTTTTAAACAATATATCAAGCTGACTAGGTGGCACATGCCTGTAATCCAGGCATGCAGACTAGCCTGGGCTACACAGGGAGGTGCAGGGGATTAGGGGCAACACAAAGGAATTATGTCTCAACAAGATGTTTTTGTGAGGTGCTAGGATGGGACCCAGAGCTTTGTATATGCAAGGTCAAGTGCTCGACACCTGATCTACATCCTCAGCACCCTGGTGACTTCATGCTTGGTGACTTCAGTATTGCACATACTTGCAAGTCAACTTGTAGGTATTCTTTTCTCATGGGTTATGACATCTTTTGTTCTTATGGTGTTGGAGGCAGGGTATCACTGTGTAGATCTGACTGGTCTCAAACTCTATGTGAACACTAGGTTGAACTTGCTTCCATCATTCTGCTTCTGCCTTCTGAGTTCTATTACACTTGTGCATCAGCACACACAGCTGTTTTTGTTTTGGGGGGACAGGACTTCAAGTAGTTCAGGTTGGCCAGAAGTTCAGCAAATTACTGGTTAGCCTTGCATGTTTTTCCCTACTATGCTACATCCTCCGGGTAGTGGCATTTTAATAGCAAACAATGAGGCAGGGCATAATGATTATGCATTTTTAATATCAGCACTGGAGGACATAAAAATAGACACAGAGTAAATCCAGAGAATTATAAGGACATACATGAAAGCTGTACTCAGCCAAATTGGAAAATCTAAAACAAATGGATNATTTTCTCAGTAGATACCACTAGCTAAAGTTAAATGACAATCAGATAAACAGCTTAAATAGACCTGTAACCACTAAGGATATAGACGCAGTCACTCAAAGTCTCCCCCCCCCAAAAAAAAAGCCTATGGCCAGATTGTTTTAGCACAGAATTTTACCAAACTTTAAAAAAGTAGTGATAATACTACACAAATCATCACACAAAATAGAAACAGAAGAAACACTGCCTAATTCATTTTATGAAGCCACAGTTATGCTGAAACTCAAACCACATAAAGATCCAACAAAGAAAGATAATTACAGACCTTATCCCTTATGAACATAGATGTAAAACTTGTCAATAAAATACTCCCAAACTAAATCCAAGAACACATCAAAAAGATCATCCACCATGTCCAAGTAGNCTTCCTTCAAGAGATGCAGGAATGGGTCAACATACAAAAATCAAGAAATGTAATCCACCATATAAACAAACAGAAACAAAAAACTACATTATCATCTCATTAGATGCAGAATATCTTTGACAAAATCCAACACCCCTTCATGATAAAAGTTCTACAGAGATAAGGGATACAAGGAACATATCTAATCAAAATAAAGGCAATTTCCAGCAAGCCTACAGCCAACCTTAAATTAAATAGAAGCAAGCTCAAAGTTATTCACTTATAATCAGGAATAAGANGAGATTTTCTACTCTCACCAAATCTATTCAATACAGAACTGGAAGTCTTAGCTAGAGCAGTAAGACAACCAAGAGAGCACAAGGGGATACAAATTGGAAAGGAAGATGTCAAAGTATTTTTAATTGCAGATGATGTGATAGTATATGGAAGTGACCCTAAAAATTCTACTGGGAAACTCCTACCATTGATAAACACTTTCAGCAAAGTAGCTGGCTACACAATTAATTCACAAAAATTAGTAGCTATCCTATGTACAAATGACAAAAGGACTGAGAAAGAAAGCAGAGAAATAATACCTTTCAAAATAGCCTCAAATTATATAAAATATCTTGCGGTAACCAAGCAGCTGAAAGACTTATATGATAAAAACTTCTCGTCTATGTAGAAAGAAACTGAAGAAATGAGAAATTAGAAAGANCTCCCATGCTCATGGATTGGTAGGATTAACATAGTAAAAATGGCAATCCTACCAAATTCAATCTACAGATTCATTGCAACCCCCATCAAAATACCAACACAATTCTTTATAGATCTTCTAAGGGCAGTTCTCATCCTCAAATGGAAAATCCAAACAACCCAGGATAGCTAATGAAATCCTGAAAAATAAAAGAATTGATGAAGGTATCACCATCCCAAATTGCATGTTGTACTAGAGAGGTATTTAATAAAAATCACATGGTTTTGGCGTAAAAGCAGACACATGGATCAATGGCATCGAACTGAAGAACCAGACAAAAACCCACACTCCTGTGGACACTTGGTTTTTTTTTTTTTTAAAGAAGCTGGAAAATACACATAGAATTCAAGACAACATCTTCAATAAATGGTGTTGGACAAACTGGATGTCTGCATGTAGAAGAATGCATTTAGANCTATACTCATCATCCTGCACAGAGCTCAAGCCTACATTTATAAAAGACTGTATGACCCTGTCCTGTGTAAAATGTTAGCTGNGGAGTTTGTACACTGGAAGCCACAGCCAAATGTTCAGTGTCTCAATCTTCTTACTTCAGACTAAAGTAAGGCAACCANGTTTGCACTCACCAACATGAGAGAGTTGCCCAATTGGAAATTCCAGTCTCAGAAGGTAACCTCCCCAAACTGTACACTGACCAATTTGCAATTCCTTCATTCACATGGTATGAATTAATGCATACTGGGAAAGTACACAGAAAAGCTCTCACCAGGCCCAATCAGATACTACTTTTTAACAGGGACACTTGCAGGTTAATGACTTAAACAACCTCTAATCTAGGTATTTTGTAGCCTGTATCCCCTGAAGTGTAAACTATAAACTATTTCTTCTCTTCTAGTCTCAAGGGAGAAGTAATGCTCCATGCACAAATAATTTTCCTGTTGGGAAAATGGACAGCTCACTCTGTGGCTCAAATGGTAAGTTTTAGAAATGTGTACTGCTACAAGCCNTTATTTAAGAATTTAGGAGGTTGAGCCACTAGTAGAGGGGGGAACGGCAAAGTCAGTCNACATAACAAACCTTGTTCAAAATGTTTTCTGAAATCTTGAAGGTACAACTGTTCTGTAATTAATGAGCCCTCCCAATGAGAAATTATGACACACAGAGGTTAATTGAGAAAAAAATCAGTTCAGTAATTACAAACATCCAGCTCTGGCTAACATTCAGAGAAGAGCTGGCAAGGAACAGATTTGCTAACTTATATACACCATAGGCTTATGCATTCCACATATGCTGTCAACCTGGAGCAATACTGCTTACTGCCTTCCTGCTATCATAGCTTTCTCAGTTTGCTTCCTTATACACCTCAGTACCACCTGCCAAGGGTGGCACTAAGCCCAGTGGGATGGGCCCTATTACAGCAATCACTATTCAACAAAATACCCAATAGATTTGCCTACAGACCAGTTTAACTATAGCTTCCGTCAAGCTGTCCAAATCTAACAAGTATACATACCGCGTCATCTTCTAGCCCCCAAGACAGATTTTAAAGCAAACCTCAACTCTTGTAACACTCACTTTTCCTCACAGGCTTGTTTCAAAAATATGTCAAGTTTAGAACTGGAAAGGTGGCTCGGCAGTTTAAACTATTTGTTGCTCTTGTAGAAGATCTAGTTTTTGTTCCCAGCACTAACACAGTGGTACACAATCATCCCTACATCCTGTTGCAGGGGACCTGATGCCCCCTTCTGTCTTCTGTGGGCACATGTTTACACATGTGGTAAACATACATACATGACAGCAAATTACTCATACACATGAAATAAAATAAAGAAAAATTAAAAACACATACCCTCATATCTCTTATATGTTACCATGGATAAATTATCCAGAAATAAATAGAAATGTGATAAATATCTGTAGCCAAAACTAACTTTGCAGTAAAAGAAATCAAGAAACTTGATCAAAGGAGAGAAATTCCATGATTATAGATTGGAAGCCTCAAAATTATTTCAGCACAGTATTTGAGCTATAGATTCAGCAACAGTCCAATAAAAAGTCTAACAATTTTTTTCTACCAACAACAGGAAGCTGGTGACAAAAAGTCATAAGAAATGAAAAAATGATCAACCCAAGATTGAGTAAATAGCACACACTGACACCATCAGATTTCACACACCTATATTCAAGACTGTACTGTCTGGAAAAGAATAAAGAGGTCAATGGAATATTAGAGCAAACTTAGAAATAAAATCACAGTTAATATAGAGTCAATTGTGATACAAGAGGCCAGGAAACCCAGTAAGTCTGGCCTTACTAACTAAAACAAGTGACTTGATCACTATGGCCTGTATGTGCAAATGTTGTTAATAACACAAACTTTACACCCTGCACAGAATTAACTACACCTGAATGTTCAGTGTCAAGTGCAGAACTTGTAGAAGAAACTAGAGAAACTAGGGCTCTCCAAGGGAGAAAATCTACTTTCCATGACTAAATAAAAGCAGGGCATGTGTGCAGGCTGAAGATTGAGGTCAACAATAAGGATCTTTCCACAACTGGACTCCTGCGCCCTTAGATTTGCCCAGGTGCAGCCCCTGGAATGATGTCATTCAGAGTCTGCAGGTTCTCCTCACAGCTTCTGGCAGAGTCACCTAATTGCATAGGGAACCATAGGAGCTCTCATTCTGTGAGTCCCCAGCCTGCAGCNTGGTGGACCAGTAGTGCCCTCCTCATTCTGTCTGGTGGGTGTGTCCGGTGGCTCTGATTGGCTAGTGAGGCTTGAGTGACAGGCGCTACTCCCTTAGAAATAGGGTGTTGTGAAGAGGCACTATTATGATAAATCTACGTGAAACTCTCAAAGGGGTAACACAATTTATTACGATATAAATTGAGGAAATACACTCACAATTACCAAAAGTAGTAGACAGTAAGTCATCCTCTGATCTGACCAGGACCGAATCCACCTCGCAGCCAGGAGCCGGGAGAAAAAAGGGGGCTGTCTCTCTCTTGCCATTCCTTCTCAGAGGTCACTTACCTCGGTAGCAAGCATCGCCTCCTTTGGGCTGTATAGCCCAGGATCATGGGTGGAGCAAATACCACTACAGAACACAGCACAGAGGTTCCCAGCCCTGGCTTGCACCCCAGGCACAGAACTATCCCAGACCTTCAGAGACTGGCTTTCTACTGAACTTGCATCTGGACTGCAAAGTCGTCCCTGAACTATTCCTGCCTACATTAGGCACTTCCACTTCTTCCTCCTTGGCACAAAACNGGGTCTCTACCATACAAAGACCGTTACTCAATGTGCAGTGGCGTGATCATCCTGCTTCAAAGCTGAAAGGGTGCCAAAACCATCCAGGCCAAATTTAAACCACGTGATGGATACTCAACAGGTATCATCTACTTCAATAAGGCATGACTAGGATCAGTTACAAACTGTTAGCCAAAACAGCNACACTTTCCTGGCCTTCTGTGTAAGGATTGGAGTGTTTTTGCTTCATGTTCCTCTTATAGTGCTTGCTGCTGTTATTTGATGTATATGCCTCTATGGAAAAACATGTTTTCCACGTCTGAATTGTGCTGGTGATTGTATACAGCCTGAACTCATAAGAACTTTACTCATGTGATCTTTCTTAACTCTCAGATTAAATTGTCTAGGGCTATGAATAAAGCTGGCTATTGAATGAGATTTTAGTCCACTT
>LZPO01018116.1:27921-43636 GCA_001675575.1 Neotoma lepida | reverse complement strand
TGATTTACCTTGAGCATCCCAACTCAGCCACCATAAGCAGCATAACACTAGAAGTAACACCATAAGCAGCATAACACTAGTTTTCTTTTGTCTAAAGAAACTAAATAGTGACAATATATCTAAATCAATGACAATTAGTTTAACTTTGTGCTTGAAATTTAAAAAAGAAAGGGAGGTGACAGGTGGAGCAGATGGAGATGGATGGATGGATGGATGGATGGATGGATGGATGGATGGATGAATGAATGGATGGGTAGATGGCTGGATGGATGGATGAATGGATGGGTGGATGAATGGATGGGTGGATGGGTGGATGGATGGATGGATAATGACAGATAGATAGACAGACACATAAGGATCACCCAAGGGGAACCTAACAGTCAACAGCAGCCACAAACACATTCCCAGCTGAATTTCTCTCACACAGCAAAAAGATAAAGAGAATCAGAAGCTCGGGACAAAAAGAAGACAGAGAGAGAACCAGAGAGTTGGAGTAACAAGACATTCTAAGCAAAATAACACTCATCTCCTATGAAATAAATATTGTTTAAGGAGACAGTACTTTAAAAACAAAAACTTATCTTTAGGACAGTTCAAGCTTTTGAATCCACAAAAACAACAAGAAGCTGTAAAACAGCATTTAAATAAAATACTCTTGGAAACTGAACTCACCTTTCTAAGTAAAATAATCAGAAGAGTTTGAAGATACAGTGAGATCTACCAGAACACACAGAAAGAGAAAAACACTGAGAAAAATAAGAGGAGGGCCTAAGCTGAGAGAGAGAGAGACAGAGACAGACACACACAGAGAAACTGATAACGGACAGACGTACAAACCCCACAGCTAAGGAAGATGTGGGTCTTTAAATTGAAAGCATCCACACTAAGTCCTTGGCACAATAATGAAACANAAAAGATCTTTATAAAACTTAGAAATCGAGGAAGAAGTAGGAGGATAGGGGAAAAGAGGTAGTAAGAAAGGGTAACCAACCTTCCTTCACCAGAGGCCACCCAGGCACCCAGATCCCCAGGCAATCCCCCCCACACACCCATGGACCACCAATACTCCCCTAATGCCCGCCCAGCCTACCCCCAACAGCCCCTCTCTCATCTTTACTATATCCTGGCCCACAACTCCCATGGAAGCCCCCTCCTCCACCAGAGGCCACACCTACCAGATTCTCAGGTAAGCACCCTGCCTGTGGATCACCAACACTCCCCCAGAGCAAGCCCAGCCTATCCCCAGCAGTCCCTCCTCACCTTATCATCCTGTCTCAGCCCACACCTATGACTGAAGTCCCTTGCTGCACCAGAGGCCACATCAGCACCCAAAACTCCAGGATCCCTGGCTAGACTAGAGGCCACCGGGGACATCAGAAGTCCAGCCCCCAACGCTGGTGGAGACCATCTACTTACCCACAGGTCACTCTGGCCAGAAAATGAAACAGAAACCAAGGAACAAAACACCCATCCAACAAAGACAAACTCAGAAATCAGCACCTAGACCTATAATCACCCCAAACCCAGATGCCTAGACTCCAGTGTAAGAATACAATAACAGTCAGGGCAATATGGTACCATCAGAGCTCAGCCATTGCACTACAGCAAGCCCTGAATATGCCAACATAGCTGAAGCACAAGAAAATGACCTTAAAACCATCTTTATAAAGATGATAGATGTCCTTAAAGAGGAAGTGAATAAATCCCTTAAAGGAATTGAGGAAAACAAACAGAAAATTGGAGGAAATGAATAAATGCCTTAAAGAAAGCCAAGAAAAAAAACAAACAGTTGAAGAAAGCAAATAAAACTGTTCAAGACCTGAAAATGGAAATAGAAACAAGAAAACACAAACTGAAGGAATTCTGTAAATGGAAAATCTAGGTAAGTGAACAGGAACTACAGATCCAATCATCACCAACAGAATACAAGAGCTGGAAGAGAGAATCTCAGTCACTGANGTTATCACAGAAGAATAGATACATCAATCAAAGAAAATGTTAAATCTAAAAAGTTCCTGACACAAAACATAAAATCTAAAAAAATTCCTGACACAAAACATCCAGGAAATCTGGGACACTATGAAAAGACCAAACCTAAGAATAATAGGAGCACAAGAAGAATCCCAGCTCAAAGGCCTAGATAGTAATTTTAACAAAATCATAGAAGAAAATTTTCCTAACTTAAAGGAGATGCCTATAGAGATACAAGAAACTTACAGAACGCCAAATAGATTGGACCAGAAAAGAAAGTCTCCTCACTACATAGTTATCAAAACACTAAACAACAGAACAAAGAAAGAATATTAAAAGCTGCAAGGGAAAAAGGCCAAGTAACATGTAAAGGGAGACCTATCAGAATTGCGCTTGACTCTTCAATGGAGACTGTAAAAGTCAGAAAGTCCTGGACAGATGTGGTGCAGACTCTAAGAGACCCATGGATGCCAGCNCAGACTACATAAACATGGAAGATCTTTCCATCTTCTAATAATGTATATAAAGAATTCAAGCAAGCAAGCAGGCTGAATGAGCCACGAGGAGTAGCACTCCTCCATCACCTGCATAAGCTCCTGTCTCTAGGTCTCTGCCTTGCTCAAGTTCCTGTCCTGATTTCCTTTGGTGATGAACTGTGATGTGGAAGCAAAAGCTGAATAAATTTTCCCCACGCCCCAAAAAAGGAGTAACCAACACTAAGACGATATGAAAAAGCCTCATAGAAACCAATTGTTCCATAACCTTATTAAAAATATAATCTAAAACAACAACAAAAAAACCCTTTGGAAGGAGATACCCTCTGTGGATATGGATGATGTTCCTCCTAGAAGCCATGAGTTATTACACTACAGTCGCAGTGCCAAGAATGGGATACCTCCATACTAGTGAGTAGTCAGAGAGGCCCCAGGGGCACCAAAACAACACAGACTAAGGCCACTGTTCTTGGTCANGCTATGGTCACAGGACATAGAAATCAAGTTGGAGCTGAGCTGCAAACTTCTTCCCTTGTCCAGCTGTCATGGTGCCAAGCTCCTATGCAGGTTGGGGTAGGGGTATTATTAACAGGATTACTAAGCTGTGATGTGGCTAGATATCACAATAACCTCAGAGGCAAGATGCACCCTCTAGAGCTCCGCTGGTATGACTGGAAATGAGGTAAGTAACCACTTTCTAATTGTCTTTGAGGCCTGTTCCACAACAGGACACTCATGCCTGGCTCTGTGAACCTGGTCAGGGCCCTTGACTGGGGAATCATAGGCCTTAAGAGGAACTACTTAACTACTTTTGGGCTAAATGGCCATGTTGTCAAACTGCCGCCTAAGACCGTTTATACTCTTGTAGTGTGCTGCATCTAGACCTCACTAAAGAAGCTGCTTTTTACAGTGGGGTAGTTAACGCAGAAATCCATAAAAATGCCAAGAATAAGTGATGGCAGGTACTTGACCCTAAATGAAACCTCTATATCAACCCCTCCAAGGCTCATGGGACACTGAACAATACTGGGCTTTGTATTGATTTCTTATGGCTGTAATTATAATCTATCTAAGTTTAGGATTAATTGGGCCTTCGTAATTAATATTTCGACCAAAGATGGAGATAAACAAGCACATAAGCACACAATAAACCTCCCCTGGGATGGGAGCAGAGTCCAGTGGCAGAAGGCTTGCCTCCGGTGAGGCCTTGGGTTAGACCTTAAGCACTGAAAAAAGAAAACTACATATGAAATATGTGAAAGCCCAAGCCTGCAATCCCAGCTACTAATGGATGGGGCAAGAGGACTGGAAGTTCAAGGCTACAGAGTTCAAACCTACCCTGGGCAACTTAGCAAGACATGACTGAAAAACAAAAACGGGGGAAAAAAGGACTGGGAGTATAGCTCAGTATAATAGTGACTGTATTACATGTACCAGGCTGTAGGCTCAATGCCCAGAACAATGTCATACACACACACACACACACACACACACACACACACACAGCAACATCCACAAGTCCATAGAGCTCTGAGTTTGTATTCAGGATGAGAAAGAAATAAAGGAGAAGCAAGATAGAGACTCTTTTCTCTGTAATGTAAAGAGAAGATTCTAAATAGAAAATTAATTTAAAAAAAAATCAATGTAAATGAAAGGAAACCAGGGTTGGGAAGGTTAGCTTTGCATTTTGCTGTTTGTCTTATAACCACCCTAGAAGGAAACTATAACAACTGCATTGGTTGTGAGAATTATGAAAGGCCATTTTCATTGTGTACCTGAGATTCTTCACAGTGGTGCTGAACAGATTGCATGTTGCCCATCACAGCAGTTCCCAGAACCGACATGAGAGCCGTCCTGTGATCTGGTACTCTACTTTTCTGCCAAATAACTGCCTAGGGACAAGAGAACATAGATGTGTTTTGGTATGATTAACATTTACTAACCTCAAAAATTTAACATATTTACATATTTAGCATTTATCTTCACTGTTTTCTGTGTCATTCAGAAGAAACTCATGACCTGTGGTTTGAAAGAGCAAACCCTGGTTCTGCATTTTAAGCTGTATAAGCAGAAATGTATAACTTGTTCAACCCCTCAGTCTGTCCTTACAATTTTATAAAATACTAACTCTCTAAACTTCAGAATACATACTTGAAAATATATTAATAATTAAAATTGACAGTAGGAGTTGTCCCCCTCCGCCGAGAACTGACAGCTAGGCTACAGGATTACTGTAAATAGTCAAACAGTTGTAAAAATCTTAGAAACAAAATGAACTTCAAAATGACTTTTGCAGTTACATTTAGTATACAGAGAACTTAAAAGTAACTGAACCTCATGTAAACAAACACTGCATAGTGAGTAGACTACTGTATATCGTAGGCAGATCAAGAGACAGGCAAGAGACTAGACTAAAGGTAGCTGTAACCAATTACAGTTGAAAACACTTGAGAAATTGTCAGTATAGAAAACATTCATCCATCCAACAAATATTTACCTGGTCCCTTATGTCCTGATGAAATATGCAAAGAATCACTATTAGCATCCCAGGGACAGGAAGAGGGGGAGGGAGCAGAAGTGGTCACAGGGGTGTGAGGAGGAGGGGTGGTCACAGGGTTGTGAGGAGCAGGGGTGGTCACATGGGTGGTCACAGGGGTGTGAGGAGCTGTGGCAGGAGAGCCCTATACACAGAAGCTTTTCAAGCAAGCAGTTCTTTCTCTGTGGCAACAAAGATGTGACCACTGAATTCAACAGTCAGGAGAGTGGTCACAATTCTAAAAGTGCAAGCAAGGCCAAGCTGTAGTGATTTGGATAGTGGTCAAACAACAGAGGCAGACATCTCCTTCAGGAAGTCTGACTGTGATGGGAACAGACAGACAGGGCGACACTGGAAGCAGAATGATGACACATTTGGCCAGNAGGAGGCAGAAGACATACATCAGCAAGTCAGTGTGGAGGCCTAAGGTACGTAAACCCATCATGTGTGCGAGCACACGTGAGGAGCACGTTTTAGAAGACATTATGCCTTGGAAAGTAGAAATGTAGTTATTAAATATTTAAGAATTATGGAGAAAGACTAACATAAACTTTGAAAGATACATAAGACAGAATTGCCATGTGGCACCAAGCTGAGGTCATCTTTCATTGTCTCTGTTGTTCAGAAAAGCAGAACCAGTACCAGAAAAAAAAATTTTTTTATAAACTAGGCTGCTCAAACCACATAAGTAAATTTTGCTTCCCAATCCAATCTAAAACTTTGACAACTCAATAAACTTGTGCACTGTTCAGAATTTTATGGCTGTTTCTGAAAACTGTAAAAAATGGAGTCTATTATACACAGGGTGGGGGAAAAAGAGGCATGAATAAGGACAATGAGAGGAAGAGAAGGAGAAAGGGAAACAGAGGAGGAGAGAGAGCAAAAATGTGCCCCACAGCAGTTCAGTCAGGAGTCCTCAGCAANGGCCAGGGATCCACTCGGCTAAGACACGTCCTACCGGTATTACGTGCAGTAAGAACAGCAGGGAAGGATGTGCTGTCTGGTAACTCAAAGAGCAACCACACAGCAAGACAAACGACTCAAGAGTGAAGACCGGTACCCACTCACAGAGTTGTGCTTATCACATCAGACAGTTACAATTAAGCAATAATTCAACGCTTGCTAGGCACCTCCAATCCATAACTACTACATATTTTTACAATCATTTCGGGTAGCTATTATCTTGAGATGAGTAAACCAAAGCTCAAAGAAACAGTAAGTCATGGAACCAATTCTTTTACCCTAATTTTTCTGGCTTTAAATCCATTTTTCATATTCCAATTTATTTTCTAGTCAAAGAAATCAGTAATTTAGGAACCAACTTTAGACTTAAGGAATCCCTCAAACAATAAAGTGTTTGACTGACAAATGCATTTTTAACAATTTCCATTCATGGCCATGTGATTTGCTATGGAATTTCCAACTACTGTTTTAGTATATTCATTAAAAAAAAGCACAGGCAGCAAATTGCTAACGGATGGAACAGTGTAGGCAGAAGCATAAAGGTACAGAGTAGGCTGGAAATGAAGCTAGATGCACAAGAGCAAAATTATGAATGGCCTAGCACAGCATGGATGAGTTTACAATTCCTTATGTGTAATACTGGAATAATCCTAATTAAGAACAAAACATGACCACATGGGGACATTGTGCAAGACTGATTTAGTGAGAGCTGGCATTAGAATTAACATGACTTAAAGAAAAACAAACCACTGTCATGGTATTTATCAGAGTCCCAGCTTTGACAGGGAACATGAGAAATGAATCAAGTTCATTAACAAAATGTTCCCTTAGGTCTCTGGGAACTGCGGTTTCTGCTGCAGTATCTGTGGTGTGGCTGCTTTCCGTTCTAGAAAATACAGTGGAACACAAGCCCAGGAAAATGACATTTACAAATCTTGCCTTCCAGTTGGCCCATTTATTCATTTACTTATTGATTTTAAAGGAAATTCCCTCATAAGCAATGGAATTAACATTGAGAGATAACAGAACCAGCACAGTAGTCAGAGGAAAAAAGACAGTGAGGCAAGCTAAAGGACATGAAAGAGACATCATATGATGTCACTCCAAGTGCTGAAGGAAAGAAGAATTGTGGAGGCTTCCCAGGCTCTGGTTCGAGAAGCTGAAATGTCAGGAGCACACTCAGCAAGACAGCACATCATCAGAACAGGTGTGTTGGCGGGGGTGGGGTGTGGGTGGTGGTGGTGGAGGGAAAGATGCACTCAGCTTGTTCAGTGTGAGTCCTTGATGTTAAGAGCAGCACTGGATTCTATGTATGATCTGCTAAGACAGTGATTTTCAACCCGTCTGTCATGACCCCTTTGAGGGTTGAAAGACCCTTTCACAGGGGTCGTAAGACCATCATAAAACATAGATATTTATATTATAATTCATAATAGTAGCAAAATTACAGTTATGATGTAACAGTGAAAATAATTTTACGGTTGGGGATCACTGTAGGGGAGCCTACCCATTTCTCTGTGGGAGGCTCCCTTTCACTTTTTCCCCAAGGTACTCTTGAGGAGGGGGGAGTGAGAAATATTTAGATAGAAGGATAGAGGGGAGAAAAACAGAAACACAGGATAGCCTCGGGAGGGCCTGGATCATCATCCACTGGCCCCTTCTGGCTCTTCAAAAGGGCTTTTTATAGGAATGCCAAGGGGAGGAGCAAAAGAACGTGCAAACCCTTCCAATCACCTGCACTTCCAATAACCATGCACTTGGTCAAGCCATCCTCTAAAGCAGCCCTGCTGGGTAAAGCAAGCTCAGATCTCACTAGGAAACCTTTGTGGGCCTCCACAGATCACCACATGAGGATATGTATTAAAGAGTCACAGCATTAGGAAGGTTGAGAACCACTGCACTATGGAATTATCTGTTGAAGTTTCCTAGGGAAAAGGACCCTTGATAGTTACAGTTAGTTTTGTTCTCAATGGTTATCAGCACTGGCTGCCCCAATCTGTACCTGTTGATAATTACAGACTTTGTCTGCTACTTGAGGAAATCTGAAGCATTCTTTGCTTTCTTCATATAGAACAGTTTTATTGTGATATAATTTATTACATAGTGTGCTTACAGATCTGAAGCATTTACACTACAATTTTAGAAAATTTTATCACTCCAAACAGGAATGTCATACTCAGTAACAGTGACTTCCTGTTCATTTCCCTATAACCAGTACTCTCTTAATAAAGTTGCTCATGTCTTGAATGTCATACAAATAGAATCATACAGTATATATTCTTTTATGAAGACCTTGCACAGCATTTTGAAATTTCATGAATGGTACACAACCCCATCCTTTTTATAGTTATTTGGATTGTTTCCAGTTTGGACCATTATGAATGATGCTGTTATAAACACTGATGTTTTTATATGAACATGTTTTCATCTCTCTTGGATAAGTACCTAGGGCATAAGTGCTGGGTCATATGGTACTTTTCTTCTGAGGGCTGATGTCTTAGTTAGGATTTCTACTGATGTGAAGAGACACCATGACCACAGCAACTCTTATAAAGAAAAACATTTAATTGGAGCTTGCTTACAGGTTCAGAAGTTTAGTCCATTATAGTTATGGCTCGCAGGCAGACATGGTGCTGGGGAAGGAACCAAGTGTTCTACATCTGGATTTGCAGGAAGCAGGAAGAAAGAGTGACACTGGGCTTGGCTAGGGCTTCTGAAACCCCAGTGACACACTTCCTACAACAAGGCCACATCTACTCTAACAAGGCCACACCTCCCAACAGTGATGTTCTTTATGAGCCTATGGAAGTCATTTTTATTTAAACCACCATGGCTGACTAGCATATAATCTCTATGTGCATTAAGCCTCTAAAAAGACAAATGCTGGCTGCTGCTGTTGGAGCCACTGGTTTTATATTAGCCATAGTGGTGACTTAAGGGACAATAAGCTAAATAACAGAAAGTAGGTAAAAGATTCTGGACAGTCTGCAGCTGTATGGGGACTGAAATGCCCACATCAAAAGTTCCTGATAACAAAGAATTGGTGCACAAGGAAACTTTAGTCACAGAAACTGCATCAGCTCTCCAGTCCTGGCATGGGGGACCTGACTTCTATCTGTCTCCTCTCCTTCTCCATCCTCCCTTCCTTCTTTCTGGAGATCAAACCCAAGGGAAGTGGACACATGCTGGGCAAGTGCTGTCATGTTGTGAAGAAAAGGGTTCAGTCACCTGTATTTGAAATGTAACTATAAAGCTTATGAGTGCCACACTGTTGGCCTTGGCTTATATTAGAGTGCTGCCTCATGTATAAATCTCAGCTGCTGATTAATGCCAAGGTTCCTGTCTCAGTGCTGGATTTACTGAAGTCGTACAACACATGACTTTAGGAAATGGGTTCTAAAAATC
Source organism: Neotoma lepida (assembly GCA_001675575.1). NCBI lineage: Eukaryota > Metazoa > Chordata > Mammalia > Rodentia > Cricetidae > Neotoma > Neotoma lepida. The sequence continues at coordinate 34,267 of LZPO01018116.1, read as the reverse complement.
TGGGAACACAAGAACAAGAAAAGTGATTTTCTTTTTTCTTAATCATGATGTGAACACTGCTGGGAACCTGGGAACACCAAGTCACAGGCAGTTTCTGTGTCCCATCCGAGGAGTAAATTTAGGGGCACTGCCCAAACTTAGTATCATTTGGCCTAGCAACGAATAGTGCAAACATTTGCTGAGAAGCAAAACTTCCATTCTTGCCCAGGCAATATTTGTTTTCAATACAGAATCTACTATTAAAGAACTAAACAATTAACTGCAATAAAAATTGAGAATCCAGAAGAAACTGAAACTTTTCTATTTTTTTAAAAAACCTTAGTTCTAGGTCATCCACACTACTCTCTTACAGAGATAATCTTTTTACTTCCTCAAGTTATCAGTATATCTTGCCCTTAGGCTGAAAGCTTAACATATGCTAAAAATACTCACACAGCTCCATATGTTTTCTATCTAGGTCACACAAAGCTAGAGCATCTGGGTGTGCCAAGTAAGGATCTGATCTGGCTAGAATGATGACAGTGCAAAAGCACCCATCAAGAATATATTATTACACACACTGTGTGAAGACTGTTAAGTTAGTCAAATGTATCTTGTCCCCATCCCACTTCACTGACACACACTGTCCAAAGACTGTTAAGTTAATCAAATGTATCTGTCCCCATCCCATGTGGTGATATACTGTGTATGCTAATAAACTTTGCCTGAAGATCAGAGAACAGAACAAACCACTAGATTAAACATAGAGGCCAGAAGGTGTGACACACACCTTTAATCATAGCACTCGGGAGGCAGAGATCTGTTTGGATCTCTGTGAGTTCAAAGCCACCCTGGACTACATGAGATTGACTAAGTCTAGGAGAGAAACAGAGCCAGGCAGTGGTGGCACACACCTTTAATCCCAGTACTTGGGAATCACACGCCTTTAATCCCAGCACTTGAGATCTCATGCCTTTGCTTGGGAAGCACACATGCCTTTAATCCCAGGAAGTGATGGCTGGGTGGAGAAAGGTATATAAAGTGTGAGGAGATAAGAACTAGAGGGTTTTTCAGGCTGAGGGGTTGGTGAGGTAAGAGATGGTGGCTGTGGCTTGTTCCTTCGTGTCTCTGATCTTTCAGCATTTACCCCAACATTCTGACTCTGGGTTTTTATTAAAAGACCTATTAGAAATTCGTGCTACAATCCCACTTCACTGACATACACTGTGTGAAGAAACGAAGTTAGAAGAGCATTTATAGAGAAGCTTCAACAGCAAAGACAGGTTGTATACAAAATGCACAATTAACTAAAAACCTATACTGCTAATACCCCTGACCACAGGCATCCTTTTTAGAATAAAAACTAGATGCTAGCTGTATGAAATAAAATTGCTATGTCTAAGGAACTGGTTTTTATTATTTTTTCACTCTGTGTGTGTGTGTGTGTGTGTGTGTGTGTGTGTGTGTGTGTGCTTGTGTGTAGAGAGAGAGATGTGCATGTAGTGTAGACACCCACTGAGGCCAGAGGCATTGATTCCCTGCAGGTAGAGTGACAGGCTTTTGTGAACTGCCCAATGTGGGTACTAGGAACTGAACCCAGGAAGAGCAGCAAATGTTCTTAGCTACTGAGATTTCTCTCAATCCCTAGCTGTTATATTTGAAATACCGATGTTCAGAATTTAAGTGGGGGTGTGTCTAATGCTACAATAGTAAGTCTTTTCTAAGATGAAAAGGAGAATTGGGAAGTTTCTGATAGGCCTGTAGTTCATATAATTTATTGTCCTTAATATTAAAACTATTGAAAATTTTAGTTTCTTTTTTCTACCAGATAAAGGACAAAAAGAATAATTAAAATTTTGTCTCAACATATAAAAGACATCCCTTTACACAGAAAATGGGGGAGGAGATTCAGACTTAAAAATTCATATTACTCAGAACTTGTAAACAAAGACTAATGTAATCACACAAACAGATATATGAGAAATGTTTCATCATATAGTTTAAAGTGGCCTTTTTTTTTTTTTTGACAGTGTCTCCTGTTCTCACAGAGCTCAGACTGGAGTCACACACTATGCAGCCAAGGATGACTATCAACTTCTGATCTTTGTGCCTCTAAGCATATGACACCATATGAAGTTTTTATGGCATCAGGGCTGGGGCTCCACCTCAAGGTACACACTCTACCTCCTGAGCTATATCACCAGTCATAAGTTTGTTTCTTACAGTTATTCACTGTATTAACTAAGAATAAGCAAATTTTCTTATATTTACTAGCTCAAAGTTTCACATCAATTTATGTTATTGCTAAACTATTCAACAAGAAGCAAATGAAACAATGTGTTAACTTAAAATACACACACAAGGGGGGGGGGGAGACCAATATGCTTTTAGATTTTGGAGGTGAGTTCTTTAATCTAGGTCTTTGGGCACAAGGGCTATATTAAAATCTGTAGCAATTTTTGTTTCCAAGACCAAGAAGNTAGAGAGACCCAGTTGGCCTTTATGCTCTGGTGATAGCACTCTGTCGCAGCTCACCAAGAGGTACACAAAGCTTCAGGATTATGCAAATAGTGGAGGCAAATTTTTCAATAACTGGCCTCATAAAGTTGACTGCTAAGCCTTAAAGTTAGTAAGTATACATTGCCACTACCAAGCAGGGCAAGCCTGAAGTTCTTTTCTGCTCTGTCTCAATACCTGTACTTCTCAATGCTTTTCACAGAAGCTCCTTCAGGTCAGTCTTCCTGATCAGCCCTTTAATCTTGAGATGCTGAGGCAACTGCTACTTACCTCCTGCCTCTAGTTCTACATATAGTGATTCTTTAAATCAAGCAGCTTTTGTGTTATAATCACATCTGATTTCATCTGTGCTTTTTATTCTTACTAAACAGTTTTTCCTTCTCTGCAACCAGTCTTTACTTCTCCATAACTCACTGTAAATGAAGCTTGCAATAACACAGGCAAGCAAACATCCCAACAGTGTGACTCTTTATTGTTTTTGTTCTTTTTTTAATCAACTGGTAACGTTCCAGACTAATAAATATAGCTAGCCTACAGCTTTATTAGCTTTTCTCTTCAATCTGCCTAGTTAATACAATTTTCTACTGGTGTGGTAACAATTTGACTTTTCAAGTATTATTTCTGGGATGACATGGAATTAAAAAGCTTCTTTGAGAATGAAAGTACACCTGTATCTATCACTTTTTACAAAAACTAACTCCAGACTCCACCAGCTCCAACTGGACCAAGAGGTGAGTGACTGTTCTCCCAGATAGTCAGCCCAGACTCTAGGCCCTAGGCCCTGAGATACATCCTGTGCCTACCTCCACCCACTGCAGCCCCAGTTACAAGCCAGCAGATAAGATTCCTGCAGGCAGGCCTTCCCACCACCACATCCCATCGGTCCCTGTAATCTACAAGTCGCACTCCATCCCCCAAACCCACTCACCCGAGACCCCAGCGGCTCCCTGAGACAGACACCACCAGTGCCGATTGGACCAAGAATGGCTCCCTGAGACACAGACACCACTTGCACCAATTGGAGAAAGAGATGAGTAAATGCCAGTGCAAGAATACATTCAACAACATAAAGAGCAATATGGCACCACCAGAACCTACCATTTCTACAACAGCAAGACTTGAACATCCCAACATGTGAGAAGCAGAAGAAAACGACTTTAAAAATAATTTTATGAAGATGATAGAGGCCTTTAAAGAGGAAATGAAAAATTCTCTTAAAGAAATCAAGGAAAAGACAAACAAAAAATTTGAAGAAATCAACAAACTCCTTAAAGAAAGCCAAGAAAAAAAACAATCAAACAGGTGAAGGTAACAGTTCAAGACTTGAAAATTGAAATAGAGGCAATAAAGAAGACACAAACCAAGGGAATGCTGGAAATGGAAAATCTGAGTAAATGAAAAGGAACTACAGATGTAAGCATAACCAACAGAATACAAGAGATGGAAGAGTGAGTCTCTGGCATTGAAGATACGATAGGGGAAATAGATTCACCANTTAAAGAAAACATTAAAGCCAACAAAGTCATAACACAAAATGTCCAGGAAATCTGGGACACCATGAAAAGGCCAAACCTAAGAATAATAGAGATAGAAGAAGGAGAAGAATATTAGCTCAAAGGCACAGAGAATATATTCAACAAAATTATAGAAGAAAACTTTCCCAACTTAAAGAAGGTCAAGGCTACGAAGATACAAGAAGCTTACAGAACACCAGATAGACTGGACCCCCCCCCAAAAAAAAATCCAATTGCCACATAGTAATCAAACCACTAAACATATAGACTAAAGAATATTAAGAGCTGCAAAGAAAAAGGGCAAAGTAACATATAAAAGCAGACCCATTATAATTGCACCTGACTTCTCAATGGAGACTCTGAAAGCCAGAAGGTCCTGCCTGGACAGACATTATGCAGACACTATAAGAGACCACGGATGCCAGCCCAGACTACTATACCCAGCAAAACTTTCAATCACCATAGATGGAGTAAACAAGATATTCCATGACAAAACCAGATTTAAACAATGCCTATCCACAAATCCAGCCATACAGAGAGCACTAGAGGGAAAAATCCAACCTGAGGAAGTTATGTGCACCCACGAAATCACAGGCAATAGATAATAACACACCAGCAAATTCCAAAGAAGGGAAACACACACACACATTACTACCAAAAAATAACAGGAATTAACAATCACTGGTCATTAATATCCCTGAATATCAATGGACTCAATTCGCCTAAAAAAAGAGACATAAGCTAACAGAATGGATACGAAAACAGGATCCATCTTTCTGTTGCATACAAGAAACATACCTCAACTTCAAAGACAGATACTACTTCAGAGTAAAGGGTTAGGAAAACACTTTCCAATCAAATGGGCTTAAGAAACAAGCAGGTATAGCTATCCTAATATCTAACAAAATAGACTTCAAACTAAAATTAATGAAAAGAGATCAAGAAGGACATTACATATTCATCACAGGAAAAATCCATCAAGACGAAGTCTCAATTCTGAACATTTGCCCCAAATACAAGGGTACCCACATATGTAAACGAAACATTACTAAAGCTTAAATCCTGCATCAAATCCCACACACTAATAGTGGGAGACTTCAACACCCCACTCTCGCCAATGGACAGGTCTGCCAGACAGAAACTTAACAGAGAAATAAGAGAACTAATAGATGTTAAGACTCAAATGNACCTACTAGACATCCATAGAACATTCCACCCAAACCCAAAAGAATATACCCTCATCTCAGCAATCCATGGAACCTTCTCTAAATCTGACCACATACTCAGACACAAAGCAAATCTCAACAGATACAAAAAAATTGTAACAACCCCCTCTATCTTATTGGATCACCATGGCTTAAAGTTAGAATTCAACAACAACACAAATTACAGAAAGCCTACAAACTCATGAAAAATGAATAATGTTCAAGTGAATCACCACTGGGTCAAGGAAGAAATAAAGAAAGAAATTAAAGACTTTCTAGATTTCAATGAAAATGAAAGTACAACATACTCAAACTTATGGGACACTATGAAAGCAATGCTAAGAGGAAAATTCATAGCACTAAATGCCCACATAAAGAAGATGGAGAAATCTCACACTAGTGACTTAACAGCACACCTGAAAGCTCTAGAAGAAAAGGAAGCAAACTTACCCAGGAGGAAGAGATGACAGGAAATAATCAAATTGAGGGCTGAAATCAATAAAATAGAAACAAAGATAACAATACAAAGAATCAATGAAACAAAGTTGGTTCTTAGAGAAAATCAACAAGATCGACAAACCCTTATCCAAACTAAACAAAAGGCAGAGAAAATACCCAAATTAACAAAATCATAAATGAAAAGGGGGGCATAACAACAGACACTGAGGAAATCCAGAGAATCATCAGGTCATAATTCAAAATCCTGTACTCCATAAAATTGGAAAATCTAAAAGAAATGGACAGTTTTCTGGACAGGTACCACATACCAAAATTAAATCAAGACCAATCAGTAATAAAAACAGCTTGGTATTGGCATTTAAATAGACCTATAACCCTTGAGGAAATAGAAGCAGTCATTTAAAGTCTTCCAACCAAAAAGCTCAAGGCCAGATTGTTTCAGCACAGAATTCTACCAGAATTTCCAAGAAGAGCTAATACCAGTACTCCTCAAATTGTTCCACACAATAGAAACAGAAATAACATTGCCAAACTCTGTTTATGAGGCTACAGTTACCCTGATACCCAAACCACACAAAGATGCAAAAAAGAAAGAGAATTATAGCCAGGTGGTGGTGGTACACACCTTTAATCCCAACACTGGGGAGGCAGAGGCAGGCTGGATCTCTGTGA
>LZPO01018116.1:0-27491 GCA_001675575.1 Neotoma lepida | reverse complement strand
GATTCCACTAAAATCAGGAACAAGACAAGGCTGTCCACTCTCCCCATATCTATTCAATGCAGTACTTGAAGTTCTAGCAGAGCAGTAAGACAACAACAAAAGGAGATCACAGGGAAACAAATTTGAAAGGAAGAAGTCAAACTTTCACTATTTGCAGATTATATGATAATATACATAAGTGACCCCCAAAATTCTACCAGGGAACACCTGATAAACACCTTCAGAAATGTGGTGGGATACAAGATTAAGTTTAAAAAAAGATCAGTAGCCCTTCTACATACAAATGATAAATAGGCCGAGAAAGAAATCAGAGAAACATCACCCACCCTTTACAATAGCCACAAATAATATAAAATACTTTGGGGTAACTCTAACCAAGCAAGTGAAAGATATGTATGACAAGAACTTTAAGACTTTGAAGAAAGAAATCGAGGATATCAGAAAATAGAAAGATCTCTCATGCTCATGGATAGGTAGAACCAACATAATAAAAATGGCAATCTTACAAAAGCAATCTACAGATTCAATGCAATCCCCATGAGAATACTAAAACAATTATTTACAGACCTCAAAAGAATAATACTCAACTTCATACGAATAAACAAACCCAGGATAATAAAATAATCCTGTACAATAAAGCAACTTCTGACTTCCCCATCCCTGACTTCAAGCTCTACTATAGAGCTACAGTAATAAAAACAGCTTGGTATTGGCATAAAAACCGACATGTGGACCAATGAAATCGAAATGAAGACCCCGACATTAATCCACACACCTATGAATACCTGACTTTTGACAAAGAAGCCACAATTGTACAGTCGAAAATGAGGCATAAAATACTGGATGTTTGAGGAGAAAGGATATGAAATAGTTATCTGGCACTTTCCAGCTTCAAATGTGCTCATAACTGTGTGAACTGGACTCTGACTGGAAATGCATTCTATGCACTCCCTGGACCACTAAGTCAGCAGTTTTAATAAGATCCCTATGCAATTCATAAAGTATAATGCCATTTGTCAGAAGCATGGGTACTGATACAGCAGACCAAGAGGGAAAGTTAAACTATGAATCAGGGGGCAGAGCCAGCAACTAGCTGAACGGAATTGGCCACAGAGAAGCCAGCAATCTGGATAGAGAAGATGCACAGGAAGAAAGGGCAGGGCCTTCAGTTTGGTGCTTCTTTTTGGTTCTGGGATGGGGGAAGAGAGGCATCTCTTGTAGTGTCTTCAGCCAAAAAGCAAGGTCAGCTAGTTGCTACTCAACCTCTCTGTGCTAGCAGGTTTTCACCCCAGCTTTTAACTCTTGAGTCTTATTGATAAATAGAACGATAGACTTAATTTAAACCTACATATTGTGGCTGCAGCAGAGCCAGGGCCACAGGACCAGAAGCCCCACCAGGATGTGGCCTGAGTGGCCGGCGCAGTGCTGACTGTGGGGCCATGGGAACGCATATGATAATTAAAGTATCAGTAGATTCATGTGCAGCTACTAAGTTAACATAAAAACACCAAGCTGCAAACAGGAAGTGGAACCAGCCCAAGTGTTGGGGAATATTATTTCAAGGTGTATTACTTTTGTTTATGTTGCAATTGTTTAACTCTGTGAAGCTGTGTTATTGTGCCTGTGTAAAACACCTCATGGGTCTAATAAAGAACTGTACAGCCAATAGCAAGGCAGGAGACAGGACAGGCAGGGCTTGCAGGCAGAGAGAATATATAGGAGAAACCTGGGAAGGAGCTAGAGAAGGAAGAGGAGATCAGGGGCCAGCTACACAGCTACACAGCAAGCCACGGAGTAACAGTAAGATTTACAGAAGTAAGAGAATAGAAAAGGCCCAGAGACAAAGGTAGATGTGGTAAGTGAAGGAAAGCTGGCAAGAAACAAGCCAAGGTGAGGCCAGGCATTTCTAAGTAATAATAAGCTTCCATGTGTGATTTATTTGGGAGCTGGCTGGTGGGCCCAACCAAAAAAGCAAAAACAATCAACAACAACCAAGAAAATGAAGTNTGTTGCAGTCAACAAAGCTGAAAAAAGAGTTAAATTCAAAGATCTCTTTCTAAAGGAAAAAAGGGAATATGATATAGGAATGATAGGAAAAAGGGGTAGATTATTGAATCTAATTTAATCCAACAAACAACTATTAATCTCAAAATATTTTACATTGGTATGGATTTTGGTTTATTGATATAAATTTAAAGTTTTTTTATACTATATGTGTGTTTCTACTCTTATTTGAGGTACTGTGCTTATATAGCTCATTGAAAAATATAATGTATAATTAAGAAATATAGGTGAGCAGTTTAGTCACCTATTATAATCAAATTTGTAGTCATGTTAGGTATGTTTTCAAGGTCAAGCAGAGAGAGATTTTAGACAGACCAGTGGTCTTCAAGAACTTCAGAGATCTACAGAATATGGCATTTAAGATGTTTTAATAACATAAGACTTTTCTGGACAGTGAGACATGTCTGCTTCTGGCAGCACCTACTTCAGAGAAGATGTTGGGCATCAAAGAAACTCCATATGGAGTTCGCTCTCTTTGTGGCAAAAGTTAACCACTGGGCAAGAAAATGCCCTTGCCTCAACTGCTGACAGTATGCTGTCCAAATTGGACAAGAAGAAAACTCTCCTTTGTAATGGTTAAAAACCCTTCATCATTCAAATCAAATTCAGCTGTTGTAGTATATGTGGGCTCCAAATAAAACCAAATTCAGGGCTTGGAATGTACTCAGTGGTACAGTACTTGATNGATCTATCTATCTATCTATCTATCTATCTATCTATCTATCTATCTATCTAAACATATATATGTATATATATCACACAATAAACAAATAAAAAAGAAGGAAGAAAGAAAAAGAAAAAAGAAATGAAACTCTGGGTTCTATCACCAGAAATGTAAAAACTAAACAAAAATACAATTCAAAATGAAATTTAAATTACAAACATATTTAAAGAAAGCATTAACAAGGTAGGCTGCCACCTGTGGAACCTTCCCAACTCTCTTGGTTCCCTCAGGTGAAACTCCCACCCCCACCCCAATCACAGGTCACCCCTACCAGAAGACCAGGTAAGCTGCTTAGCCTATCCCCAGTTACCCTCCCCAGTGCCATATCCCAGCCACCAGCTCAGGCAGACACACTCTGCTGGGCCAGGGGCCATACAGGCCACCAGAATTCCAGGTATTCTTCCTGACTACAGAACTCCTCCACCCTCTTGGTGCCCCACCCCCAACAATATCCCCAATTCTTTCACCCCTCCTTGTCACCCTGTACCAGCCTCCAACTCCAGTAGAGACTCCTTGCATCAGAGGCCACACAGGCCACTGTAACTCCTGCTCCCAATTTGGGTGGAGAACCCGTGTTTAACGAGAGACTATGTCAGTCAATAGAAGTCCATCCCCAATTAGGGTAAAGACCCCCTGCTGAACCACGGGCCACTCTGGTCAGAAGAGCAGAGAGGAAACAGAAACTAAGGAACAAAACACCTATCTACNCAACAAAGACAAACCCAGAAATCGGTACCTAGACCTATAATCATCACAAACCTAAATGCCTAGACTCCAGTGTAAGAACACAACAACTGAGAAGGCAGTATGTCACCACCAGAGCAAATTATCCTACCACAGCAAGCCCTGAATATGCCAAAACAGCTGAAGCACAAGAAAAAGACCTTAATACTAACTTTATGAAGATGATAGATGTCCTTATTCACTTCTTCTTTAAGGACCTCTATCATCTTCATAAAGTTGGCTTTAAGGAAGTGACTAGCCAGGCAATGGTAGAGCACACCTTTAATCCCGCCACTGGGGAGGCAGAGGCAGGCAGATCTCTGAGTTCAAGGCCAGCCTAGTCTACAGAGCAAGCTACAGGACAGCATGGGATACACAGAGAAACCCTGTCTTCGAGAAGAAATTGGGGGGGGGGACTGAATAAATCCCTTAAAGAAATTAATTTATAAAAAGATAAAAAAGAAATTGAAGGAAGTTAGTAAATCCTTTAAAGAAAGCTAAGAAAAAAACAAAGAAATAGTTGAAGAAAATGAATAAAACTGTTCAAGACTTGAAAATGGAAATAGAAACAATAAAGAAAACACAAACTGAGGAAATTCTAGAAATGGAAAATTTAGGTAAGCGAACAGGAACTACAGATCCAACCGTCACCAACAGAATACAAGAGCTGGAAGAGAGAATCTCAGGCATTGAGGATATGATAGAAGAATAGATACAGTGGCCAAAGAAAATGTTAAAATATAAAAAATTCCTGACAAAAAACATCCAGAAAATCTGGGACACTATGAAAAACTTAAGAATAGAAATAGAAGAAGAATCCCAGCTCAAAGGCCTAGAAAATAATTTTAACAAAATCACAGAAGAAAAGTTTCCTAACTTAAAGAAGGACATACCTATGAAAGGCACAGGAAGCTTACAGAACACAAAATAGATTGGACCAGAAAAGAAAGTCTCCTACCATATAATGATTGATATCACTGTAAGGCCTGCTCCTTCTAAAAGGATATAGATCTGGGGGAGAAAGGAGGTGGGGGGGTTGGGAGGAAAAGAGGCTGCAGTTGGGATGTATCGTATGTATGAGAAGAATTTTTAAAAAGGAAAAAAAATAAACCATTCACAAATCAGCAATTATAAAGTGGAAGTAGCCCTCATTAGAAATCATGAATATAATATATTCTAAAGTAGTGATTTACAAATTATTTCTATTAATATGAAATAGTCAGGGATTCTAATATTATCAGACTGAAAAAGCCTTTTTAATTCTGAGAAATAACTAATTTATAAGGAAAACACATGGAGCAGGAAGGACTTCACAAGTATTTAGTTCTTATGACTAAACCTTACAACTGTAGTGCTCATGTCAGAAATGGCTCTAGCAATTCTCCAAACAATATCTACTTTAAATAAACTCGCTGAATCCACTTTGGCTGTCTCATTATTCAATATGCTTTCAAGGAACGTGGTGATGAAAGAAGAAAAATACTTCTTTCTAACATAACCATACTGGCAAGAACATCAACATTATCAGTATTCAGAGAATGTCTTGGCAGGTTAAACCTTCATAAAAAGAGGGAACACCAGCTAATCCAAGTTATCAAAATAGCAAGACTACTTCTCATATTATGTGCAATATGATTATTTGCTTCTAATGCAGAAAAAGTAAACACATTAATATCATTATACTTAAATTTTAGACAAAGACAAAATTCTCCACAGAAACACAGAGTGATGAGTGTAAGTGTGTTTAAAGGAGCAGCTGACAGCAGAGCAGGGCTCAGTGTGCAGATTCAGGTAACGTGTCAATACCATGTGGAAGGCGTGTTTTAACATTTTCTTTAAGCATTTTTAAAAAGGAGAACAGTTGAGCATATTGATGGAAATAGGTTTGAAGGCAGAAAGCTTATTCCATGCAGTTGCAGTCCATGACTGTGGTTATAATAGCTGGCAATTTTACTATTAGATTTGGGGTAATTACCTACTATGTTCATGGTATAACATGATCAACACACATGCTAGGATCTGAACTGCCCCTGAAATGACTGAAGGCCACAGAGGGACCTGAATTTGCTTCAAGCAATTTCTGATGCTGTGTCCACCCCAGCCAATAATAAAATACAGTATATTATAAAAATATTACTTTCCATTCTCAGAAGAAAATGTCTATTCTGATAATTCAATACTAGCAAAGAAAATTACATAAACCTGAAAACTTAGAATACATATACCCAATTCTAAATGAGTAAGAACTCGTCACATGATCAAATTCTTCTGTTATGCTCACTTTCACCTTCTTGTTTTTAATCTCTCCTTTATTTTCTCTTTAAATTATTATCTTTAGTTGTACTCATGCTTGTTTTATGAATGTGTAATTCTTTTTCCTCTTCATATCTTAACTTTTTAATCAGCTTTCCCTTCCGGATTATGTTTCTCTTGACCTTGGTCTTTTCTTAACTTGGAGACATTTAACTTCTAATTACTAAATGTCCTCTGGATCGGAGGTCACAGGGTTATTTTAGCAGGATGAGCCTCCGTCCATCAACGACCGGAGGAGCCTCAGCACAGCAGAGCTGGAACAGTCTCAAGGTATCATCTGGTAGAGATCTCTGCCAGCAGGAACAGGTGGCTGACTCTTCTTAATTTTTTCTTTTTTAAGATGACTAAAGATTTGATCATAAACATTTTACATGGCATAAAGATAAAGATTCTTCTGACAAGTTAGTAAAAACTGAAATAAGACTGGAGCAAATGTATACAGGAATATATATAACAGTAAAAATGAGGCCATGCACCAGGAAGACAGAAATGAGGGGTGTAAAAGAGGATTNGAACGGAGGAAAGGGAAGGTGAAATAATAAAATACCATAATATTAAAATATTAGACTAAAAGAAATAATTTTAAAGGTTGTGGTTGAACACAGTCACTCACTAAAATATCTGAAAGAATTCCGTTATCATTCTGAGCTTCGACTCCTCATATAAACACAGGTGATACTGTTTACTCCATTTCCTTTAAGGATTCTAAAGCATGAAGAGGAACTGTACAAGTGCAAAATGAGAAGAGAGCACAGGGAAGTGTGGAGAACCGGCACTCTGAGACATGCCAGGTTCTCAGTCCCATCTCAACCCTTACCAGCTGTGCAACTCTAAGCAACACATTAGAGTTCTCTGAGTTCAGTTCAGAGGATAACTGCAAATTGGTACATTGCCAACTTATCTGCATGTATAGTGAGGACAGCACAGACTGAAGCACCTGGTGTCCATAGATCCTCACTAAATGTTAAGTCCCCATTCCCCATCCACTGCTGTATGATCTGCTCTGTTTCCACTGACTATTTCAATGTGCTTATGTGGAACTAAGGAAAAATGAACATTGAGAAAGTATAGAAACCTTTCTTTCCTCCACAATTTGTTACACAAGACAAACTCCTTACTTAATCAGTCCTGCTTTGAAAAACAGAAGGGAATGAGCTAGAGTGGCCTTTAGAAAATCTTAAGCAGCTTTGGAAGCTGAGATATATTGCTCCACAGTGAGGTCTCAAAGGGGGAAGAAGGGCTACCCTTCACCCTAGAGCTGTTCCTGGTTGAAAGTCTGTGGGGATCATTGATGGCAGGTGCTATAAAGTATAGGGTTTGGAAGTCTAGTAGACTTCCCGTAAGTCTTCAGTGATCTTTTTAATATCAAAGACAAAACAGAAAGGACATGGACCAAATTTTTTGAGGTTTAAAAAGGAAAAAAAAAAGCTATATAAATTCATTTTTGAACTGGTAAAAAAAATACTACAAACTACACAAGTAAACAAAAGAAAATTATTTCTCATAACTAAGAGAGTTGGGAAAGCTGAGATCCAGATACTAACAGAGTCCACTTTCCGATGAAGGCCAACTCCTTCTCCTTCTCCCTGTCCCTTCCGGTGATGGAAGATGGAAACGGCCAATCTAGGAGGGTTTTTCTTCGTCACCTAATCACCTCCACTGTCTTCACACTGGTGATTAGATTCTCCACAAGTGAAGCAGGATTGTGGGTTATGGCAAATGTCTACTCCATGGCATGCATGTAACTGATTTATACAGGATATACCATCTCTTCATTATATTGCTATAAAAATCTCTTACACAATATAATAATGCTCACCTTATTATGTACAAAAACAATCCTTATGCCAGGTTTAAGGACACCGTAGCTCATGAGGAGATCCTGTACATTTTTTAGCTCATCCTTACACTTTTTAGTAGTTGAGTAAAATTGCTTTCTTACAGGGAGATTCTTAAACAACTTTAGAGCAGTTACAGTAGTACCTGTTGGCAGACAAGAGGAAAACATTTTAGATGTGGAAGAAACCGCACATCTCTAAACAATCAGTAATCAACCCCTTCTATTATTAAGACCAATCCTCCTCCAAGTACAGAGGTCCAAAGAAGGGTCATGTCTGTAAACTAACACCTCACTAGACTCTCCTGCTCATGACCCCCTGACTAAACAAGAGTAATTTTAATACTGCAGAGGAACACAGGGTCACTAGAATGTCATCTTAAGAATCTGCTGATAGTCAAACCATTTGGAGATGTTGGTTACTCTGCATTTTAAGGTACATTATATATGTGATATGAGACTATACAGAATGTATAACAATCTTTATCATGCCACTAAAATATTTACCCAAAACATCACCTAATTATCTAGTTTAACTTACCTCATCTTCAAAAGCAAACATTCTGAACAGAGTAATTAATCAGGCATGGCAAAACAAGCCCGTCATCCAAGCAAGGAGAAGACTGAATGGGGCTAGAGGACTATGGCAAGTTCAAGGCTAGCCTAGACTACATAGTGGGATGGTCTTAAAAAACCCAAACCAGTGGTTTACCTATTTGCTTTTGTGCCAGTACTACACTGTTTTCTGTCCGTAAAGCTCTGCAGGATAATTTGAAGTCAGGTATTGTGACAGCTCCAACACTGGCTTGTTTGCTTTGTTTTCTGCTCAAGATTGATTTGGCCATTCAGGGTCTTTTGTATATTCACATGAACTTGAGAATTTTTTTTTCTAGTTTTGTGATCAATGTCAATGGAATTCTAGTGGAGACTACATTGAGTCTACAGAAGCATGTTTGTTTTTTTAAATTTTTATTTTATAAGTATGGGTGTTTTGACTGCATGAATGTCCTTTACAACCAGAGTTAAAGAAGGTTGAGATCTGTGATGTGGATATTGGGTAGGAAATGAACCTGGATCCTCTGAGGACTACACAGTACTCTTACACATGGAGCCCTCTCCTCAGTTGTTAGTATTTTAAAAAGTACTGGATACCATCTATTTCAGACTTATCGCAGCCTCATTTAACTTTTTGAGACAAGGTCTTAATAAGTTACCCAAGCTGGCCTTGAACTCATTGTATGGAACAAGGGCCTTGACTTGTGATCTCCCTGCCCCAGTCTCCCAAGCAGCTGGGACTGCACACCTGTGACATCAGGCCTAGCAGCTGGGACTGCACCACCTGTGACACCAGGCCTGCTTATCTTCACTTGACTCAATGAACACACAGCCAGGGTTAGAAACCAGTATAATGGAGTCTAAAGAATAGCAGACAGTAATAATCAGTTTGGACTTCAGTTTCCTGCCCACCACTTGAAGCCACCTCTTGCTTCCCTGATTTTAATATGAAATGACTTCCTAACCAAAACCGAACCAGACAATGCTAATACTGTATCTCCCAAACTGTGAACAGAATTAATCTCCTCATTTAAGTTACCCAGACTCTGGGGTTTTTGTTTGTTTTATAATTTTAGATGTATTTATTTTATGTGCACTAAGTGTTTGGTTAACATGTATATACATGTACCACATGTGCACCTAGTGTCCAATGAGGTCAGATGTTGCTAGATATTTGATTAAACTGTGTAAAGATATATCACTGTGATTATTGATTTAATAAAAAGATAAATGACCAATAGCTAGGTAGGAGGTATAGGCAGGACTTCTGGACAGAGAGCTCTGGGGAAAAGAAAGGAGGAGTTGCCAGCCAGACACACAGGGAGCAAGACATGCAGGAGGATAGGTAAAAGCCACAAGTCAGGTGGCAATACGTAGATGAATAGAAATGGGTTAATTTAAGTTATAAGAGTTAGTGGGACAAGCCTAAGCTAAAGCTGAGCTTTTATGATTAATAATAAGTCTCCATGTCATTTTTTTTGTGAGCTGGCAGTCCAAAGAAAAATCCGTCTACAGTCAGAAGAGGGTGTCAGGGAGAATGTTGGATTTCCTGGAACTAGAGTTACAGATGGCTATGAGCCTCCTTGTGGTCACTGGGAATCAAACCTGGGTCCTGTGCAAGCGATCTTAACTGCTGAGTCATTTCTCCAGCCCCTGGGTTTGGATTTTTGTATCAAAAACCAAGCGAATACAGAAAACTACTGCTGGACACAGCCCTTATTGTAACTATACTTGAAAATGCGAAAGTGACTGTGCAGCTGGAGGTGAGCAGAGAATGACAAGAATCTGGAGCCTAAAATACTGTAAACAGAGCACTGCGTGTAATCTAGGGACAACACAGCTGCTGAGGAAGCAGGGTACTAGTATCAGACAGAAATGAAGATCTGCCGGGAAACTGCGGTAACAATACCCTTGCTACAGCACTGTAAAGAATTTGGACACACTGTGTTTATATAGTAACAATATTGCTACAGCATTGTTAAGAATGAGGATACACAGTGTCTATGCAGTAATGTGGTGATATTTTGAGCATGCTCTAACAAATAAAGCTTGTTTAAGATCAGAGGGCAAAGCCAGCCACTAGTTAGCCATAGAGGTCAGGCAGTGGTGGCACACACCTTTGATCCCAGCTCTTGGGATTTCACGTCTTTAATCCCAGCACTAGGGAGGTAGAGACAGGAAGTGATATGGCTGGGTGGAGAGAGGAATATCAGGTGGGAGGAGATAGGAGCTCAGCTTTTTTTCGGCTGAGGAGTTGGTGAGGTGAGAGGTGGCTGTGGCTTGTTTCTTTGTCTCTCTGATCTTTCAGAGTATTTACCTTGATATCTGGTTCTGGGTTTTTATTAAGACTAATTAGGAATCATGCTACATCTGGCACCCAATGTGGGGCATGAACGCACAACCCTGAGATTAAGAGTCTCATGCTCTACCGACTGAGCTAGCCAGGCGAGCATCTATAAGTAATATTAAACGTCCTAGTCAATTATTTGGGAAGTGGTTGCAAGGTATTTGGGAGTTGCTGGCCAGACACAGAAACTTCCGTCTACACAGTAACAATACTGATGTTACAGTGCTATAAAGAACTTGGATACGNTATTTATATTTAGAGCTTTATGAAAGGTCAAATTTAAGAATTATGGACCAGTCTATCCGGCTGAAAAAATTTCTAACAAATCAACAACAAAAGGACTGATTGGGAAAACCTGAAATTCTCAGCTTGTCCAGGGAAAGAGGAAAAAAACCCTTATGTATTTAAGAGAACAAAATGAGGGTACAGTTGAGCAACTGGCTTCCTAAAAACTTCAGCACAGGTGAGGGAGCCATGCTCCAATTATCAAGACAAAAGAAGGAGTCCACACAACTATTTTATAGAGACCCATCATCATTAAATCCACAGGCCTAAGTGAAAACTTAGTGCTGGACAGTGCCTAGGGATGCTGGGTGAAATGGTCAGGAGCTGCAGTCATGGCTGAAGTGGGTTCAGGTGATACTGTTGGTGAATGCACTGTTTTTTCTTTTTTGAGATAGGGTCTCACTACATAGTCCTGGCTGATCCGGAACTTGCTATGTAGACCAGAATGGCCTTGGACTCACAAAGATCCTCCTGCCTCTGTTTCCTGAGTGTTGGGAATAAATGCATGTACCACTATGCCTGCCTACTTTTGTGGGAAACACAATGACCCTATTTTTGCACTGGGGGACAGATATGAATGAGAGGCCAAAGATGTAATACTACGGTTTGGATAAGGTTTGCCCTCCCCCCACCCCCAAGGGTTCATGTGCTGGAAGTTTAGTCCTTAATGTGGCAGTGCTCAGATGTGAGCCTAGTCTTTTATGTTGCTAGGCAAACTACTCTCAACAGGATTTAAAATTCTTGTGAGTCCTTGGTTATTCTATCAAAAGCAAGCTACAAAAGAGCGAGATAGGTTCTCTCCACTCCCTGATTTCTGCACTCTTCTGTCATCTCTCTCAGCTGCATGTGTCCTGCCAATAGAATGTCACCCACCATGAGGTCCCATCAAAGCTGAGCTGACAGGACTGACCTGAATGTCTCCTCCCTGAGGANTACCTTTCATGGCATCAGAAAGAGCCAGGCAAGCTTGTAAAAGAGAGAAGCAACCAACAGTTCTACCCAGCTATGACACTTTTGAACCACAACAATGACTATCATGGCAAAATAACCCTAAGGGTGCAGGACTTGGCAGTAACCAAGCTCTCTAATTGAATTTAAGATACTCAAAATGAGGGAATCATGCCCGGTACTGGAAACCAAGCCAACTCCCCAGGGCTAATAAAGTTGTAGATTTTTGGAGGAGAATCTACAAATGCTACTTTACTAAACCAGCACAATCTCTATCCTAAATATTTGTTTCTATACCCAGAGATAAGGGTAGACCTCACCCCTTATCAAGGAAACTTCACTATGCAACAGGAAAAGACCACTACAGAAAAGTACAGCCAGTCAAAATGAAGAGTTGTGGAGTCCAGTCCCTGTGGATACAGGTACAAAGCACTCCCATACCTAAGGCTCAGGAGACACTAGGGAGGAGGGTCAGAAAGACTCTAAGACCCAGAGGATCAGGGAGTTTGCTATGAGACTGTGTCTCCTACAAATGTCACAAGCTTCACCCATAAGCTCTCACCCACAGGACTGCCTAAACAAAGGCAACAACAATAGATGCACTAAAGGCTCAGGACTCCTCAACCCTACACAAAGAATTAAAGGCAACCAAGAAGTGTTGAAAGACAGAGAAATAGTCTTCCCCAGGGAAGAAGTTTAAAAAAAAAAGCAAGCTAAGTCCAGCACCATGCTCTTGAATCCCCTTAACTCAGAGCTGCATAAACTTCTTTTCTTTACAACTTAAAAAAAAAAAAAAAACCTAAAATAATACCATGTAGGGTTTCCCAGTCTTGGCCACAGATCAGATATGTATGTGTGTGGAGGGGGAAGAATTATCTGAGCTTGATAAATCATTTAGCAACATCTTTTTCCTATTAAAAGATATCAGTACCCTTACCAAATGTGTCCAGATATTGCTATCTCCTGGGAAAGAGTGGGGAAACAGCTGCCCATGATTGAGAACCATGGATGGAGTATATAGCAACTATGATGTTTTAAATAACATGGCAAGGAGAAAATACGCTAGAATAGCAAATGAAGTGCACAACAAATAATGGCATATACTGTTCCATGGGACTCTTGTTTTTACTACATTTGTATGAAGTGGGTTGCTATGTATGATGTCTTCCTTACTATGCCTCAGAGTAAAAAGGGGGTAAAAGTCACTTAAAAGATAAATGCAATCATGCCACGCCTGGTGACACAGGCCTGTACCTCAACAACTCGAAGGCTGGGATGGCAAGTTCAAGGCCTGCCTGAATTATAAAGTTGAGTTCAAGCAACTTAGTGAGGCTTTTTGTCTTAGAACAAAAAATAGGAAAGGCTGAATACAGTTCAGTGACAGAGCACCTGACCTATGTGTGTGAAGAAAGGCTGGGTATGTAGTTCAGTGATAGACTACCCAACCTAATGTGTGAAGAAAGGGCTGGGTACACAGTTCAGCAATAGAGCACCTGACTAATGTGTGTGAAGCCCTAGGTTCAATCCCAACACAAGTAAATTTGTAAGTAAATAAAGAGGAATCCCAAGCTATGTTAAGACTCATAAAAGCTAGCCCCAAATTACAAGTTCCAAGAGGAAAACAAAACAAATGGAGATGAAATTAAATAAATGATGTAAAAAACTTAACTTTTAAGAGTTAAGGTGTGAGTGCAAGTTTCACAAACTTCCACAATACAAAGAGAAACATTTCTTCTTTAAAAGAAAACCAAACCTCTCTGAAGATTTACTTATTTATTTTCTATATNCAAGTATCTGGCCTGTATGCNTATCTGCGTACCATGTGCATGCATTGCCCAGAGAGGCCAGAAGAGGGAGTCTCCTGGAACTGGAGTTACAGGCATGTGGCTGCTGGGAATTGAACCACAGCCACAGTCCTCTAGAAATCTCTCTGGCCCTAAGAAACAGTTCTTAAAANTAAAAACCAAAATCATTTTACACTGGAAATCCTAAAATTTAAAACACTTTTGGAAGAAAAAAAGGTTTAAAAATTTCAGCCATTACAAGTTTTTAACAAGAAGACCACCATCAAAGTTTTCATTTGGGCACTAGAAGACATGTTGTGGGATGTCTTTCTGTATGCTATGTGTGACTTCCACTGGATAATAAATAAAGCTGCATTGGCCTATGGCAGGGCAGGATAAGGTTAGGCAGTACATTCAAACTGAAGACAAGATGAAGAAGGGTGGAGTCAGGAGAGACTGTGGAGCCTGCCACCAAAGGAGCAACAAGATGTCAGCAGACTGGTAACACCACAGCCATGTGGCAACATATAGATTTATAGGAATGGGTTAATTTAAGATGGAAGAGCTAGCTAGCAAGAAGCTGAAGCTACAGACCACATAGTTTGTAATTAATATAAGCCTCTGAGCTTATTTTATAAGCGGTTGTGGGACCATAGGTGGAAGAGATTCATCAGGACTGCTGGGCAAGGCAGGAACGGAGAAGTTTCCATCTACAAAGACACACAAACCAGAAACTATTACAGGGAAATTTAGAAACCTCCATCCAAATAGCCAGGTGTGGTAGTACATACCTGGAGCCCCAGCACTTGGGAGGCTGAGGTGAGAATCTGCAAAGCTCAACCTTGGCTACACAGGGACAGCCTACTGTGGCTCACAAAAAAGAAAAAAAATCACAACACTACTAGTATTTTTTCATGAGGTGCTATGAAAAAGTACATGTGGTGATTCAAATAAAACACTCCAAGCAATCACCTTGGAACCNGGCTCATGGTGCGGATCCAGGGTCTCCCCAGCTCTATGCTGCCAACCTTCTAGATTACCTCCGTTCCTTTGTGACTCCCTTAGAACTACTCTCTACCAAGGACCCCCCCTACCCCACTTGGCTAAGATGAATAGTGGGCAAGAGCAAACAAAGAACAGAGCACCCACACAACAAAGACCGGTTACCTACACCAAGAACAACTCAGGATGCCTAGATTCCAGTGTAAAAACACAAACATGAGCAGCCAAGACAATGTGCCTCCTCCAGAGGCCAGCAGCCCTACTGTGTTAGCCCTGAGAAACACAATTTACCTGAGGCACAACACAAGGAATTCTAAAGGACTTTAAAAAGGATGTGAATAAATACCTTAATGAGGACCGTGAAAGCACAAACCAACAGCTGAGCTAAATAGTGAAACCAATTCAAACCATGAAAGTAGAATTTAACAAAGAAACAGGATCACCAAAGAAAACNCAAAACTGACAAAAAACAAGGCATGAAAACCTTAGAAAAACAAACAAAACCCTGAGAGGTATACCTCACAAACAGATTGCAGGACATGGAAGAGGGAATTTCAGGCATTAAAGACAAGGTAGAAGCTTTACCTAGTTAAGTTGGTGGTGCAAAAATACTCAATAAAATACTTGCAAACTGAATCCAAAAGATCATCCACCATGATCAAGTGGGCTTCATCCTAGAGATGNAGGGGTGGAGCAATATATGAAAGCCAGTTAGTGAGATCCACTAAAAACAAAGCCACATGATCATCTCATTAGATGCAGAAACAGCCTCTGATAAAATCCAACATCTCATCATGATAAAAAGTCCTCGAGAGACGAGGGACAGGGAACAGATCTCAACATAATGAAAGCTATTTGCAGCAAGGCCACAGCCAATCAACCTACATGGTGAGAAGCTCAAAACAGCTCCACTAAAATGAGGAACACGACAAAGTTGTCCACTCTATACCTATTCATTACAGTATCTGAAGTCTTACCTAGAACAATAAGACAACTNAAAGAGTTCAGGGGATACAAACAGGAAAGGAAGAGGTTGAGTATATTTATTTGCAGATGATATGATTTTATATATAAAAGACCTTAAAAACTCCACCAGAAAATTTCTACAGTTCATAAATATTTTTAGCAAAGTAGCAGGATACAAAACAAACACATAAAAATCAGTAGCCTTCCTTTATACAAGTAACAAATAGGCTAAGAAATCAGGGAAGCAACACCTTCCACAAGACGATAAAAACAAACAAACAAACAGAAAAACTTGGTATAACTAACCAAGTAAAAAACACGCATAATAAAAACTTTAAGACACTAAAGAAAGAAATTAAAGAAGATATCAAAAAAATGGAAAGATTTTCCACGCTCACTAGGATTAATTCTGTGAAAATAACTATCCTATGAAATACTATCTACAGATTTGATGATCTAATAAAGAACTGAATG
Organism: Neotoma lepida; assembly: GCA_001675575.1. Taxonomy (NCBI): domain Eukaryota; kingdom Metazoa; phylum Chordata; class Mammalia; order Rodentia; family Cricetidae; genus Neotoma; species Neotoma lepida. The sequence goes on along the minus strand of LZPO01018116.1, from coordinate 11,469 downwards.
GCCAGTAGCAAGGCAGGAGAAAGGGTAGGTGGGGCTGGCAGGCAGAGAGAATATATAGAAGGAGAAATCTGGGAGAGGAGAGATCTAGAAGGAGCCAGAGAAGGAGGACTCCAGGGGCCAACCACCCAGCTATANAGCCAGNCACAGAGTAAGAGTAAGACTGACAGAAGTAAGAGAACAGGGAAAAGCTCAGAGGCAAAAGGTAGACGGGATTATATAAGGTTAAGAAAAGCTGGCAAGAAACAAGCCAAGCTAAGGCTGGGCATTTATAATTAAGAATAAGCCTCCATGTGTGATTTATTTGGGAGGTGGGTGGCAGGCCCCCCAATAGAGTAAAAAACAACAACAACAAAACCCCNCTCTTCAAGACTCAGGGATGTGTGCAGAAGGGGTGAAAAGACTGTGAAAGCCAAAAGTGGTGAATGACTTTAAGGAAATGGTATCTTCCAGACACAACACTCTAGGGACAGGTAAGCTGGAAGAATAAATAGAACTGACTTCAAAGCCTTCTTTTTGAGGATAGCTCTCATAGCACCTTTGCAAGCTTCCAAGGGAGAGTGGTAATTCAAAGTCCTACACAGCTATAAAGCCTATGAAACACATCAATAACCAGCAGGTACAATAAGCTCACTTATAGCTTGGCACCTATAGCCTCCTAGNTAGACTTAAGGCCCACTTAACTGGAATGAATTCATGCCTGGTACTATAAACCTAGGTAACTAACTGTCGCTAGTAATGTCACGGATCCGAGTGCTTTTCTGGCCACACTGTAAGGTGTACAACTCTTTTCCCTCTCCTTTTGTTACCAGTTCTCAGTGTAAATATAGATAAACGTTTCTACTCCCTGAAATCCCTGTTCTCTTCAGTTTTCCTCTACCACATAAACTGCTGATCACCTTTAAACTCAACTCCCCACAGAATCTCAGGGCCTGGGAATAATGAAACCAAAGTTTTTGCCAGTGTATTACTCAGANGGTATTAAGTTCAACTGCCAATAGAGAATTCCATTTGAAACTACATGGTTATCATCTTAGCTGTATGTATTTGCTTTTCTTAGTATTTATTTCTAATTACATGTATATGCNTATCTGTGGATGGACATATGCAGGTGAGTACAGGTGCTTGAGGTCAGAGAAAGGCACGGGATCCTTGGAACAGTGGTGAGTACCATGTGGGCGCTGACAACNCAGGTCCTCTGCAGGAGCAGTGACTAATCATAACTACTGATCCATCTCTCCAGCACCTACTATCTATATTTCTATCAGCATTCTGGTCGTCAATCCTCGAAGACAGCTTACAACATTCTAGACTTTGTCTAGCGCAATCCTCCAAATGTTTCAAAACTCCTCAGAACCAATTCTAAAACTTTTTGCTTACCAGGCACAGTGATGGTGATTACCCCACCTCTCATCACCAGCTTTTTGGGATGGGGGTTTTCTATGACCATAACAACATGTGTAAGACAATCAACTTAAAAAGATTAAAAGTTTAACTCTTAAATGGAGATTTTAGTCCATGGTCAGCTGGTCCAATGCTTTTGGACTTGTGGAGAGCTGTGCATCTTGGTGCATGTGTCTTGGCACCTAGGAAAAAGCGAGATGAAGAAGGGATGGGATCCCAGCAAACCCTCTTGAAGGGTATGCCTCTAATGACTGGAAGACCTCTTACTAGTAAACAAGTCTTTTAACAGGGGGACATTCAAGATCTTAACTATGTCACCCTTCCAGGGAATTATTCAGATATAGCAGTTTTATACCTCTAGAATTTTCATTTGGTTCTTCCATACTTTCCACCTAGCATACAAACTCTCAACTGTTTTTAATGGTACAGGATTTTCTTCAAATAATTTAGTAAGATAGTTCTTTCTAGAAGTTCTGATCTGTTAATGCAAATATCTGGCTCATCTCTGAGTTTGCTCTACTTTCTAATGGTATGGCTCTTAATTTTCCTTTTTCATGTCCTTTAACGCTTTTATTTTATTTGCGTATAGAACCACAGTCATTGAAGATGATAGTATTTTCACCAAGGAAAACCCTGTGTACCTGTCAATCAGGGGTAGTAATCTGGGCTGCAGCTAAGTCACCCCAGGCTCAACAATGGAATCATGTCTTCTTCCTCCAGCAAGTTTGAAAGCTCTTTGTATATCCAATCTCAACTTTCTTCATCATTGCTCAATCAGCAAAATCCGGAGTTTCAGTGTGTAGGTGAATGAGCTCTGTATGAGGGTCACATATTCCAGCCTGTCAGTTCCGTCCACAGGAGGCCATGGAAAGCTCTGATGGTTTTTCCCAGTGTTATTCATGATTCCCTATCTATGGCACATTGCCATGTNTAACAGGTTGCTACACATCCAGTCTCAGTCATGCTAGCAGCAGTAAAAGTGATTATCAGTTACTTCTTGTCCAGGAAGGGGTAGTCTTCTCTTATACTTAGTTCATTTTGTTTTTCATAAACTTGTGTATCGGGGCATTGATTTCTGCCTTCCTCTATCCTGCTCACATTATAATAATGTCCTTACGTTGATATTTAAGAATCAAGGATTAGTAAGAAACAGATGAGTAAATAAGTAATGACAGTAAAATGAAACCACTGAACANCTAGAGGATGGTCAGTGAGATTTTCAGAGACAATGACATTTGAGTATGAAGCTGATGGGTTAGGGTAAGAAGGCACAGGAGTGTGACCTTTCAGCCAGAGAATGATGTGTGGAGAAAAGACCATTTCTCTGTGGTATAAAGGGATAAATTTATTGAAGAATTGTGTACAGTTCCTGCCTGTGTGCTTCTAAGTACACTTCCTGCCAGTGTGCTCTTCTAAGTGCACTTCCTGCCAGTGTGCTTGCTCTTCTAAGTACACTTCCTGCCAATGTGCTTTTCTAAGTGCACTTCCTGCCAGTGTGCTTGTTCTACTTCTATGTTTAGTGCACCCTCTTGATCAAAAGTACAGTTCTACCTTCCAAAGAGGAAAAAAAAGACTTTACTGGTCTTGCAGAGGACCAGAGTTCAGTTGCCAGCACTCACATCAGGTGGCTCACAACTCCTGTAACTTAACTACAGCTCTGGCCAATCAGCCTCTCCTGAGCCCTGCAGGAACCCATAAAAAAGTGGGAGACATATATACACACAGACACACACACACACACACACACACAATTAAAAATAAATATCTTAAAAGGAAAGAAAGAAAACCAGAAATAATGTTTAAGAGTGTAATGAAGAGATGGGAAGAGCAACTAAGATAATATTTATTAAAAGCNTAATCACTTCAAATGGCTACAACAATCCATAAAACAAATATCTGTACCCAAAAAAAGCAGGAAAGGAATTTTCAGTAAATCACTTTTAAATAGGCACAACTTTTCCAGTGTTTAATTGAGATTTTTTTGGAGGTTGTCCCTATACATACATGCACCACCTGCAGGTGCCATCTGACCAGATGATATGAAGAGTAACTGATAAGGGCATTCACATCACAGCAGAGATTAATCTACAAGAACCTTAAATGCACAGGTATAAAGTAGGATGGTTGAACTGTAGTTTTATCTTACATAGAAAACATTTAAATGGAAGCTAATGACAGCTGGTGAAATGTGAGTCTGAGATTCAGCGGCTCACAAACCATCAACAAGCAGCAATGTAACGGCAAGAGCACTCTTATTATGCACAGAGTTGTATAATTTGTCTATGTAGAACAATCTGAAATTAAGACTTTGGGTTTTTTTTGCTGCTGTTACCTAAGCAATCAAGTATAGTTAGGAGGAAAAAGTGAGTTACAAAAAGTCATACTGATTTTGTAACTACTGACCTTTCAAGTGTGCTGTTTCTTGAGTTATGAAATAAGCTAATGAAAATAAGATGCATTTACTGACTACAAAACTTCCTTAACACGCATACCTAATTTTACTTACTAAAGGTAGAAGACTGACGTCAGTAGAAAAAGAAAAATCAACCAGTAAAAGGGCAAAGATCAGATGGAGTCCTTACTTCAGGATTGTTATTTCATAGTTCCCATGGAGATGAACACAGAAAAGCATGAGAAGTATGAGTGATACAGAGCCACTGGCCACCCAGATCAGACNGGCAACCACTGAGATAAAAATAAATACTTTTAAGTTTTATAAGGTGACTGGGTTACTTCACAGCACTCACTAGGAGGCACTCAACGCCGTCCAGTGGTTTCCTAATGTGAACTTGTAAGATCTAGGCTCAGAGGGTTTCTAAAGAGGGAACATATTTAAAAAGTAAAATAAAATTAGACTTCTCTTTTTATAAACACATATTGAAAAGATAANAATCTATTATTTTAACTATAGTATATAATTTTTATTATTTATCAAACTAAGTAGTGATTATAGATGAGCTCATTTTTATTGACTATGAGCAAGTGAGGTGTAAATGAGTGTGTTTTCCTAGAATTTCCTATTACCTCTTCTTCCTCTGTGGATAAAAAAATATAAATTCCTAATGAGCAAAAGTAACCACTAACTATGCTGACAATTTCCAAAATTATAGGCAGAGTGAGAGGACTTACTAGAATTAAGAAAGCAAATTTCATAAANACTGAAGTCATTATTTTAAAAGTAAATACAGTAATTTAACATTAAAATGGGAGGGATGAAACCACAAAAATTGTAGTACTTTGATCAATTAAAATATGGAGCCATAAAGTTAAACTGAAACCAGCAATCTAGATGGAAGGAAGGGAACAGCAGCAAATATTCCACAAGTCCGTCACAGAGCCAGGGATTCTCTGGACTCCATTCTCAAGGGGAGTCACCTTCGACACTGTCTCAACTGTGACCATCCACGCTGGGAAAAAGATTAGGGGATTTTGTGAACTCAGACTAAAGAGACCGTTTTCTACCTTAGAATTAGCTTTCAGAAAACTTAAAAATATACCAAATAAAATTACATACAGATGTGTACAAAACAATACAGAATCATAGGAACAATGGCTGATAATTCTTTATCTTAGAATAACAGAGTGAAGAAGCGGATGGGTGTCAGACCATCTGTGGTGGGAGGTCGGTAAACTAGGAGCTGAACAGTTATTACACTATTTACCTCCATCAGGCCTAAGTAGANGTTTTCCACTAATACATATGTTGTCAACTTATTTCATCACAGGATCTTGGGGTTACAGTTCATTATGACATTTTAGGGACTTGAGTCATCCTCTCCTTCATCTGTAAAGATGCCACAGGTGGCCCAACAACAGGACAACTGCTGTACTGCAAGTCACCCAGCCACCCAGCCCCAACTCGCTCCTCTTTAGGATGACTCTGCTTGCTTGAAAGGTAACCAGACTTTATCAAGACCAACCCAAAACACTGCTTCAATTCAAGACAAAAGTCTTTTTGAAATAATAACAGTTGATACAGGAAAAAAATGTTTAAAGCTACTCACTCACCTTGACCAAGATGTGAAGGCTTCTGAGAAAGTATGTGGCCACTGCCATCTAAAACATATTGGGTGCTAAAGTCATCAGCAGCTGTCCTTGTTGTGACTACCACCTGGAAACAACAAACCAAACCAAAAGGACTTGATTTCAAACTAACAGAATGACCCCTCTCTCCCTCTTCTCTTAATCTTTTTTTTTCCTTTGAGATGGAATCTTNCTATATAGTTTAGACTAGTCTCAAACTCATGATTTACATGCCTCCTTCTGAGTCCTGGGATCACAGGAATGCATCACTGCAGCCCACCAAAGTAATCACTTATCTGTGGCAGTGAAGATAATTGTCACAAAGCCAGCTTGGTAAGCAATGCCTACAACTCTAGCATTCTGGAGTCTAAGGCAGACTGTGAGTTCCAGACCAGGTTGGGACAGAGTAGAGACCCTGTCTCAGAAGGAAAAAGCAAGACAAACAAAAAAATTATCACATATTAAGTTAATATTGAAGAAGATATTACTTAGTAATTCTTTTTTAAAGACTTATTTTATTTTAATTAAGTGAATGTGTGTGTGGTTATGCACATATGTTGTAGGTTGTGTGTGCATGTGTGTGATTATGAACACATGTGTGCAGGTGCCTTAGGAGGCCAGAGGCTTCAGATCCCCTGAAGATGAAGTAAAAGGGGGCTGTGAACCTCTGGTGAGTGCTGGAACTAATCTTGGGTTCTCTGGAAGAGCAGCACACAATCTTAACTCTTAAGCAGTGGCTCCAGTCCCTTGCTTGATAAATTACTATGAATACTTAACTGCTAGTAATTTTTGGAGTTACACTTTGAAGCAACAGAACAGCTTGTGATTTTTTTTTCCAAGACAGGGTTTCTCTGTGTAGCCCTGGCTCTCTTGGAACTGGCTTTGTAGATCAGGCTGGCTTCTGTCTCCCAAGTGCTGGGATTAAAGGCATGAGCCACCACTGCTGCATGCTGCCTATGATTCTTTTATGTTGCAAATGAATTAATGTTTGAGCATTTTGATTAAAATACAAACCAGTATACCTCAAATGGCCATTTGTATTGTAAGATTCACAAATGTAAAAGAAAATTCTTTGACTGTACCAAGGGGGATCTGCAATTTAATAATTTCCATAAATTTTATGGACAAATGATAATTGTTTAGTAATGAGTTCCTTCCCCTTATAATATTTTATATAAAACAACATTTCTGTACTTCAAGTTTATAGTTTCAAATAGAAAATTCAAAATATATATATAAATATCTAAGGATATTTTTCTTAAACTCAAATTTTAAAATATTTAAGTATAAATTTTTCATTAACTAAAAAAGTCAGCATTAAGCATATGAGCATAGTAGAGCACCAAAATATCTCCTTATGATGTCAGATGTGGAAATAGAAGTTTAAGAATCCTGTACTTTTTTGAACAACCCATATCTCACATCCCGTTTACCAACCTGGCAGGAAACATAGCCTTGATGGAAAAGAAAATGAAAAATAGGCAAAAAGCAATGGTGAAGAGTGGGTATACTGTCAGGAAAGCAAGATGGACTGCAAGAGAGTAGCCCTGTGCTAAGCAGTGGTAACCCAAAATTAGGAGTCATCTCTCTTGGCTCTCCTTGGACTCAGCACAACAGGACCTAAAAAATCCAGCTGCACTGCTGGGGCTGCTCTGGGTCCAGTTAGGGTCTTTTTGGATGGTTCTATCATCTGTCCTCAGTAGATTTATTGGTGGTATATGCTCTGTGGAACACATGGGTACCGTGTGTGGGTACCAGTATATCACCACCACCACCATCATCACCATCATCACCATCATCACCACCACCACTACCACCACCACCACCACCCCACCACACCTCACACCATATCTCTCTCTCTCTCTCTCTCTCTCTCTCTGTGATATCATAGATAGATGCTAGATTGATAGATAAATAGATGATAGATAGAGAGAGAGCTTTTCTAGTTTGGAGAACTAGTAGAGACTACTGGATCTGAAATGTTCATCCAACTTTTACTGGAGATACTCAGTGTGATAACTGTTCAAAAAAATGGAAACAAAGGATTGTTACCTAAGATAAAGATATGTGCTTCTGTGTATCCCACTTGTTCTACTCTGCTCAAAATCCATTCCATAGGTTGATGACACATAACTTTAATATTTATCTTCCCTGTCACACCCCAAGTCTAAAATATCCAATGCATTTTTGGTTTTTTTACCCCAAACAAAGAGGACAATAAGGGGTAGAGGTTTTTTTTCTGTTTTATTATTCTACAATTGCCCCTTTAAAAATAATTCTCCATTTAAACTGCTTCTCCAAAATGCCAAGGTCAATTGAATTCTATTTCTATTCTCTGAAGAGCAAGCCATCTGATGTAATGTTCGTATCACTGAGCAAAGGCAGCCCTGGGACTNGGAGTTCCAGTACAAACTCTGCCAGTGGCTTCTAGATGGTCCTGAAAAAATGATGACACTCATCTCCAGGGAGGGTGATGATAAGATGAAGATGCTAATGCTTTATAAGGTTACATGGGACTTTGCTTTACCCACTTCAAAGCATCTTCTATGACACTAACTTGTTCATGCTTTAAACATATCAGTGAACAGTAAATACATACCAACCTAGACGAAGAAGCTAAGGTTTAAAGAAAGGAAGAATGATTTTAGTGCTGGTAATATTAACATTTATGTTAAACTAAAAAAAAGAGCACACTATGGTTTCCAACAATATAATTTCATAAATGTCAGNTTATAGGGCACTATGAAAATTTATTCATATGGAAGATGCTTTGTGATTCATGGTAAGACAGTGAAGAAAACACATATAATCATGTTTTACAAATTCATGAACTATAGTGTTCCTCAGAGGAAGGAATTATATTTCAAGGGTTCATTTAGTTCATGTGACCCTGCTGTCCCGGGCAGGAAACCTCTTCTCGGACAGGCACAGGTTCACAATGCATTAGCTGTGCAGCAAGAGCCTGTGACCAGCACTAACTCCACAATCAGGAGTGTCTCTGATATCACACACAATCACTGGTGATNCTCACTAGAGACACCGAGCAACTGTGGAAGANGGTGAGTCCAGTGATGTCAAGATTTTAAGCCAACACCTTTTAGAATCCTTTAGAGGACCCTGAGGATTATTTGTGCTCTCTGTTATTAAAAGTGGNCCTAATTATAAAATTTAAATTAAAAAGCATTTAAACCCTATGTAAGCACAATTTCCCCCCAGGATTTAGATGACATGTACACAAAATTACTCAGGAAACATCCTGGCAATCCAAGTAAAAGCTTTCCTGACACCAATTCATTTAAGGCAATGGTGATAAACCAGATTTTTTCTTTTTTAACTGAGGTGGAGCTGGCTTTTGGTTTGCTTTTATGGTTTCAAGACTTGAACCACTGAGCTACACTACCAGTGCAGCCTGACTTCTGGATGAATGAATGTTCGAGCACAGAAATGTGAGTCCGGAAACTAAGAGAAAGCCTTTATGATTGAGAAGTCCAAATTTCTGCCTGAAGGACTAAAATGCCCTTCTCTTTCTGGAGGTTGAGATGTCTGCCTGCCTAGCTATGCACAGACATACACTAATGAATGTCCTCTGATTTNTACACTTCTAGAAACTTTGATGTGGTGAGGCCGGCGACAGGAAGAGGTGGCTGTACCCCTTTCAAAGCGGTTCTATTGCCTGTAATGAGACTACATTTAGGAAGCAGGATATTTCAACTGCTCCAAAAATTCCCAACCCTACTCACACTAAAGTTGTACCATTGAGGCTGTGAATGACACAAGAACACCCGACACTGAAGAAAATTCCCAACCCTACTCACACTAAAGTTGTACCATTGAGGCTGTGAATGACACAAGAACACTGAAGAAAGCTGGTTTTATTAGCTTGCCATCAGTCTCACAGGGGAGGCTGTGCTTCTTGCCTCTTTACAGCTCTCTTCGCTTCTGACCTACCCCTGTAAGCATGGGGCTCATAAAACCCTACAGACCCTGTGTTATCTCTCTACACAATGACACATAATGAAATGGGACTGCTGAGAGTAATACCAACCCCACTNTAACACTCTAATAATATTTCATGGATGACTAACAAATATGAATGTTACCAGAGGACAATGGCTAGCAACTTGAAAGAACAAGACCAAAAAATAATGAACTTGGCTACAGAATGGAATAGGAATTTGCNTATAATTGGCTACAAAGTTTCAGAAAAGATTTCCCAACTTGAGGAGTGTAGATAAACTTGAAAGCCTGCAGACTGGGATAGGTAAATGATTTTATCACTGATTTAAGCATGGCTGCATACTGTTTTTTTTACATTGGAATCCANAGCAGAAAAACTTTCAGCTACACACCATATAACCTGTCACTGTATCTAAGAGACAAGGTACAGATGAGATGGACAAAGTCAACATAACAAGGTATACTGTGCTACAGTAAATTCTGGTTTTTGATTAAATAGTATGAATACACTGAAAAGTAGCAACAGTAAATTCATGAACAGTAATTTATTTTTATTCATAAGCCTTGTGGACTTATATAATGCTACAGAACCAGAAGTGAAAACCTGATTGGCTNGGCACCACCAANCCCAGAGTAATGCATGCATTGTGGAATTAATATAACAGTAGGTTACAAGAGGGTTTCCTCTCCATTATAATGAGTGATCACTATATACTAATTGGAAATTGGGTAAGAAAACTTGGCATTTAATGCCATAAAAATTTTTCTCAACAGTAATATGAAGAGATGGATCCACAGAAGACTTACACATAAGTTTAGCCATGAAACAGACTTTGAGACAGCGGTTAATGAGCAGGACTTTACTGAGGAGTGGTCTGGGGTGAGCACCTGTAGGAGAGGGCAGAGCACTGTCCTGAGCTGGGGTTGGACCTTAACAAGACTTCATCAACCAGTCCTTGAGTGCTGACTACTTGCTCTGTATGACCTGGATAATACGGATCTCTTCTGATGAGGCGGAGACTCAGATTTGATTGCTGTTAGTGAGCAACACTCTTGGGCAGTATGCATCTTAAAGCAGGGTACCTGGGCAGTGCACTAAGGTCCACAACATAAAATCAAGCCTAATTATTTCATATCTAAAGACTCCATGACAAAACAATGCATGCTGAAAAGCTTGATCTGTATCAAGTTAAGAACAGGTAGAACTGACCNGTGCCAACTAGTCAGAAAGCAGTTATCTTTGAGGGGTGTTAACCAGGATGGGCATANAGAACCTTCTCAAACAATAGATAATGCCTTTATTTTGATCGAGAGTATACATAAGACTTAACTGTTCTCTGCACACACAAATGTAAACACACATATATGTGTGTGAGTTTATAATAGATTGTAAAGGGGAAGTCTTAATGTTTTTAAGATAAATTAACACAGCACTGCAATATGTAAATTGTAAATTGCAATTGTTCAAAAGATTTAAAGTTTTTTATTATTGTGATACATTGATAATTCCTTGGTAATTTTGATCAGCAAAATTATTTCAATTATTTGTAATTGAGGCCTTTTGAATATCTCAAAAATAAAAGACAAAAGTGATAAATGCNGGTGTCAAGTGAACTTAACTAATCTAAGAAAAGAAAAAAGGAAGCAAGCAAGACAGTAACCAATTAGACAAGCAAAACTACTATCTCAAGTCAGAACCACAGTGAAGAGGTGGGAAGTCACATTTATGAAGACAAAGTGCAGGGCTGCCACCTAGCAGGCAAAGCTGGTATGACCTCTGAAAGGTCGGACACATCTTCAGAAAACATAGACACATCAAAACATATTTCCTGACAACACTCTCGAAATATAAAGTTTAAATCCTATCTGCTANTGTAGACAGCAGTTAAATGACCAAATATTTATGCTCCAAAATGGCCAATCAAAGCTTAAACCACAGCACTAGTCCTAGGAAGCCCTGCGGTCTCAAGTGTTTTTCTATTTTATCATTGTGCTTTCTGTACGAGTTCCAAGGCTGTAAGCTGCCACGTACATTCTCCAGAAGAAAAACAGGCAATTCCCAGTTGTACCCTTTTCTTTTTTTTTTAC
>LZPO01018115.1:0-10111 GCA_001675575.1 Neotoma lepida | reverse complement strand
TGTTAACATTTTCTTAAAATGCCTTGGCTTACTTTTCAATTCCTTCTAGCATTTCAATTTCCTGAGTGCTTTCCATTTGTCAGTACTTAGTAAAGAAATAGTGATAGTAAAAATGTTTAAACGTAGTAGTAATTTTCATGACAGCATAGGATTATTTCAGAAAAGAAAAAAGGAGATAATCCAGTTAAACTGTTATTTTACATCTACATTGGAATTTGTAGATATAAGAGTTCACAGAAATGGAAGACTTCTCTTGGAGGTGAGGTCGTTTAAATAGCACATTTCAATTGAAAAGCTTTCATGATAGACCCAGGTGTCATACAATGAAGGGCAGAATTGACTCTGTGCTCAAAGCCTTTCTTAAGATTTTTGCCCCCACTCAGATCCTGTAAAAAATTTTAAAAGGAAAATATTAATTTTGTTTCATTATTGTTAATATCTAGGCAGTAAACCCTTAGGGAATATGTTTTTTAAAGTGATTGATCTCAAAAAGGAAGTGGGACTCTTTAGTATTCTTGGCTCCAACTAAATTACAATTTATTTTCCTGTACAAGTTCTTCATTGGGTGATTAACCAGATTATACTTATTCAGAATGAAGTTAACATAAAATAAGAAGGAGAATGTGGTTATAATATTCTCAGTTTTGTGTACTGCCAGTTAAGTTTTAGGAGAAGAATTTGACCATAATATCATCTTCAGTTTAGACTGACATCAGTCTTTACATGTGTTATAGGAAAGAACATTGACTTTGTTACATTATTTGTATTTATATTCATATTATTATATGAACATATATCTGAATAAAGTATAAAAATATGAAAATTATTGTAGCAATGTTTTATAGATATAATGAATATGACTAACTTTGAAAAGTGAAATGAGGTAGACCAAAAATATTTTACAATAGGTTTTTATACATTTAATGTCTTACATATTTTGATCACAGAAGATATTTATGGATAATGGCAGTATAATTTTAAGTACAAAATAAGAAGTAATTACTTTTATCTTAATAGGCTCAGGTAATTTTTCTGCCTTAGAAGATAGAATAATGATCTTTCAGTTCAGCAAATTGCCTTGCATTAACAATGATAACTTTTGCAATACTGACTTCAAATTGCCATGTTTTTCAAGGAAATCATTTTGTTAATATAAAAATAATAAATTATTAACAGAGTGGTAATACTTAAAAGGTTTTTGGAATTGATAATTGATTTCCTGTTTATTCCTAGCTCTCTCAGATCAAATTACATTTTTCATATTATTAGAATTTACAGACATTTAAAGACCAAGAATTTGTTAAACAAATTACATGAGAAAAGTTACAAAGATAATACACCAATTCAAGTTTGAATGATGTTAATTTCTGNCATTAATTAGTACAACAAACTTAAGGTTGAGTATCATAATGATTTTTTCTGTTTATTTTAAAATATAATCATGGTATCATATAATTTCATTACAATTTATTTTTCTGTACAAGTTCTTCATTGGTTGATTAATAAGATTAGTATTTCATGGTTATTCATTTATTTTCTNTAGACATAATTGATATAAATGTTTTTGAGATAGGGTTTCTCTGTGTANCAGCCTTGGCTGTCCTAGAACTCAACCTGTAGAACAGACTGGCCTTGAACTCACAGCNATCTACCAGGNTCTGCCTCCTGATTCTTGAGATTATACGNGTGCCACCACTCCCAGCTATAACTGAGGTCTTAATGTTAATATGTGTTGAAATTAAAAATCAGTGTTGATCCACTAGAAGAGCCACTGAGTGTATTGCTGCTGTACATTTTGCTTCTTTTAACAATTTGACCTGTGCTCTCCAATATTCAGCAATGTTACAGAATTCAGAGATTCCTATATAATGAGAGAACAGTAGTGCATGTATGTGGTAAATGAATAAGATGCATATATCAACGTATTCAGCACTTATAGATAAATATCCCTAAAACCTACACTAACCTTAGGATATTCTAAGCACACATCTGTGATACTCATCAGTACAGTGCTTACAGTGAATCTTATCTTTCCCCCACATGAACTTCCAAACCTTTGTCATATAGTTTTTCTATTGTTTTGAAAAAGCCTTTAAAGTTACTTCATAGATCCAACCCCATTATCCACACATGTAATATCATGAATGTGTGTGTGAGCTTAAATGTCTGAATAAAGTGGATCATGATCATAAAATTTCTTAATATTCACATTTAAAATGTAGGATCCTTTCCCAAAAATGTTATGTAGATTTGTTTGCTTCAAATTAAATATCTGAAGAATTATGAAAATAGAATATTATAGTATGTATGCCATGTATTTGTCTGTACGCTTACGTGTATATATATGTATATATATATACATATATATATATATATATACAGATACAAATCCAATATTCAATGAGTCTGAATTTTATTGAAATGAGCTCAAATCACTTCATCTCATAGTTTGTAGGCATGGGTTAAAACCTGGTATTGGTTTCTTCTCATGTCTGCTTGGATCAGTATAACTAATTTTGCCCATGATTAAGTCAATATTATGTGATTAACTTTTTTATATTATGTAGTAGTTTTCTAGGACTATCGTAGCAAAATACACAGATTTGGTGGCTGAAGCAATATCACTGTTTTTTTTTTCCCTGTAGTTCAATAGCTTGATGCTCANAATCAAGATAGTGGCAGGATTGATTGTCACTGATGTTACCTTTCTGTTGTGGGAGTTTCTGGGGCTTCACATGATCTTCCTTCAACATCTGTCTCTACCCAGGAAATCAAGGTTCTCTTTCAGGTTCTTCTCCTTAATGAAACAAACAAACAAACAAACAAAAAAGCAAACGAACTATACACACACNAAAGAACACAACAAAAACAAACAGAAATAGATTCAAAAGAAAGCNTGATGACAATTTATTTTTAGNGTTTGAGAACAAAGCAATTGGGCAGACTAGATGTAAATTCTGGAAGCTGCCAGGAGGAGGAAGAAGGTGAAGAGGGAAAGAGATAATCTTGTCATTTTGTTTTAGGGTCTCAGGAATCCAACAGTACTGGAATTCAGCAAGCAGCTGCATGGCTGGACAAATGGGAAACTTCTGAGAAGAAAGCCCAAAATGTTGGGGGAAGCATGCTCAGGATTTTGGCTACTGTCTGAAAGAAAAACAAAAAGAAGATAAAAAANGAAAAGGACAAGATATTCCTTTTGAGTTAGAACTCTAAGAACAGGAAGGGATAGCAGTTTGCAAGAGGGAAGCCCTCTAAGTGGCTGTATGGAGGGGGGGACTTCTGAAAAGTTCCTCACTTCATTAAATGGACAATTACTCCACATACCTCCTTAACATGTCAGTAGGTGAGGAGGATTTCCTGTGTGGTGGGCTACGACCAGGTGATTAATAGACCCAGCTGAGTTAACTGTTAGGGGAAGAGACAATATTTTAATCTTTGGATATCAACTTGACACAACCTAGAATTGGAAAAGAGTCTCAATGAGGAATTATCAGGTTGAACTTTAGGGCATATCTGTGAGAGAAAATCTTGATTGTTGTTTATCCAAGAAGAGCCAGTGTTCTGTGGGCAACACAATTCTTTATGCAGGAATAGTGAATAGCATAAGGGTGANGAAGGCAAGTATGAAGCATATATCTGTGTTTCTCTCTGCTCTTGATCTTGGATTTGATGGCCTAGCTGACTCAAGCTCCTGTAACTTTGACTTCCCCACCCAGAATTAGAAGGTAAGTAAACCCTTTCCTCTCTATGTTGCTTCTTACCACTGAGGGTATTTACCACAGAAACAGAAATGACACTAAAAGGGTTCTTTTTTTTTTTGGTTTTTCGAGACAGGGGTTCTCTGTGTATAAAAGGGTTCTTTGAAAGAATGAATTTATTTATAAATTCCACACTTTAAAACTTTGACTGCTTCATATACAATCAACATTTGTAATTTGTGTTTTAATACCTTCTTTCCAATGTCCCCTTTTTATAAGGCAACACTGAAACTGAACTGTTAACACAGTGAATATATCAAACACTAAAATTAAATTTATATATACATAAGTAATTTTATGATAATTATTTGAAGTACTTGTGACCAACATGGAAGCATCCTTCCATATATATAATGATAAAAGAACAAAGGAGTTGATGTGTTTTAGAGACAAATCCCTTAATTTGAGTGGTTTAAATCTATTTAAAAATTTAAAATATTGGAAAAAAGATTTATCCATCACATTTATGTTAAGTATTATCATTTAAATGTTACAGTGAATAAAATATTTTCCTTGAATTATCTTTCATTTAGTTAAATTTAAATTACTTTCCCCTTCTTATAAATGCCATCTTAATATTTAAAATTTAATGTTTGGCTTTTGTACTGATGTATTTCAATAAGTTACATAAATAAAGGAAAATTTCTCCCCTGCTAGTGCAGCAAGATGATAATTGGAAGTCTATTTTACATAGATGCTGTCTGGAGCCATTGAATTCATGGTAAATATCTAGTTTTAGCATTGTGTTTATTTTTTACGTTGCACTTAAGTTTTTTAAATGTTCTTTTTGAGGCAAATTCCTAACCCTAGAACATGTGCGACTCACAAAGAAAATAAGAAATTCTAATAAAAGAAACTTCTTTCCCCAGGAATTTGCAGGGCAAGGCATTATTGTTACTAGTATAAAAGAAACTACATTAAAGAAAACTGGCTACATATAAATCTTGATTGGAGAAATCACATTCACTTTTAATGGTTTTAAATAACCTTTTTTTTTTTGGTCAAAGGTACAATAATCCCAAAGAAACATGTAACATTTCATGAAATTATTCATGTTTTAGCTTTCTACTAAAATATTGTAGTGCTGTATATACCCCTAAACTGAACGTATGAAAATGCTTATGTCATTCAAACACAAAATTTGATGAGTACAGATTTTTCAACAAAAATTAGTTCTTAGAGAATTTTTTTAATAATTACTTTTTTAATTATTCAAGTATTTTCACTGATTTATTCTTTTCTTGGTGAGTTTTCTCACTCAATACATGGCTTTCTAAAAGGAGTAGGAATTTTGCTATACAGATAGATCCTTTCAAAAATATAAATAATAAATAAAAATGGTAAATTTTATTGTGGCCAAAAATATACAAATATTTTAAATAGTATGTGTTAACACCAATATCTAGCAATATTCTTTTGAGTTAGATTTAATATAGGAAAATAAGAGAGATGTATGAATTAATGTTGTTGAAATAAAGAAGTGCAAAACGGTAGAAGCCTAGTGTTTTATTCAATAATATGAGGGAGAATGAGCCTGGTGGTTGTTTAAAGCTATTAAGTGATTAGACTTGGGGTTATATAAGAGAAAGAATTTTGAACTGTAAGATCCTGATGTACTGAAATGGATAGGAAATAAGAACTCATGTGTGGTTGGTCTACATATTAAGGTCATACCCAGAGAAAAGCTTTTTGTTATTACTAGAAAATTGCCAACTTTGAAAAAGACAGTTCCTCCTCAAGTCCATGAAAGTTAGATCATCATCACAATTTATATATGTGTGTGTATATATGTTATATATAATGTGTTTACATTTATAAATAATAACTGAAAGTAATCAAACAAATTTTAAAGCTTAGACTTAGAAGATGGTATAATGGAGATTATCCATATTCATCTTCNTTTTCAGTTTTAGAGTCAAAATCCTTTTAATTACTTCTTATATATTTTTAAATTATAATTACATAATTTTCTTTTCCCTCCTCCTCTAAGCCACTCCTTCCTTTCTCTCAAATTTATGGTTTCTTTATACAATTAATTGTTATTGCATGCACATATGTATATATTCAGTCTATATAAAATTAAAGATCATGAAGACAAAATTTACGCAAAGAACTACAGGCAACTAAGGAATGCTGGTAGTGAAGAAAGAGTATTTCCTGGAGGATAACACACCAATTGTTATCCAATACTAGGTAGTCAGCTCTGAAAGCATATTCATTTAAGAAAGAGTGTGTTACTGAACAGTTGGATATGCTGTTGATAGAAAGCCTTTCCATGTGACCTTTTTTTTCAAAAGTGGCCTCTGGTTGCTGGTGCACCTCATCTATATTCAGCCCAAAGTCAAGATGTCATATATGAAAGAATATGGTGATTGTGCTGAGGACACAAAAAGACTTGGTCATTTTACTAATGAAGAACAACTCTCTAGGATGTTTTATTTTATAAGAGAACAGCTTCCTAATGGCTTATGCTATTGTCAGGTGTCAGTTTCAACTCATCCGTCATTCATACCTTGTTTCATTTCTACTTTATGTGTCTTGGTACCATGTGTAGCCCTAACAACCAGTGTAAACACTGATCTCAAGTCTACACTATGTTTCCTGGAAAATTTCATCTATTGATGACTTGGTTATTTCTACCAAATCCTACTGTGTCTCTGTGTGTGGAGGGGTGGTGTTCATGCAGATGCATGTGGGGAACCAATGTAACTTCAGGGTATCTATTCTAGTTTCATCTCTGTTGATGTAATAAAAGACTGACAAAAAGAAACTTGGGAGTGAAAGGATATNTTTATTTCAGCTGACTGGTTACATTCCCTAATTGAGGGACATCAGGACAGAAACTGAAGCAGTAACTTGAAAAATAAACCACCCATGGAGGATTGTTTTGGGCTTGTGCTCTTGCTGACTTGTGTCTAGCTAACATTCTGATACAGCCCAGGACCACTTGCTCAGACAACAGTATTGCCACCATGGGCCGGGCCCTCTTACATCAATTAACAAGGCAATAATCTAAAACATGCTCTCAGACCAATCTTATGTAGGGACTACCTCAGTTGAAACTTCTTTCTCGGGTGAATCTAGGCTGTATGAACTTAACAGCTAAAATTAACTAGCACATTGCTTTATTTTCCCAATCATTTCTCTGTCTAAAGACTGGTTTCTCAGTGACATTGCAATTTGGGATAAATTGGCTCAGTGAAGATCTAGAACCACCCAACTCCCTCCCTTTCCTTCCCCTGTCCATATCATTAACCTTAAATATGTGTGTTATGCTTAACTTAAATGTGAGTGCTAAGGATCCAGACTCACTTCCATCTCCCTATGCTTGCACAGGAAGCACTCTTCCTTAGCTGAAGACTGTACTGAAGGGAGCAATTGACAAATCTCTTTCAATTTTGAAGGATGAAAAAAAAAGATTCCACTTCTTTGAAGGAAGAATTGCAAAAGCAATTTGTGATCAAATTTTAAGTTTTTTCCAAATGCAAGATTTCTGAGCAAAATTAATCTTATGACTGAAAACCTCAATTTACACTTAAATAATGGATTTTAATAGAATCAGGGAAACTGACCTTGGGTATCAAGCATCTTAAATGGAGGGCTTGATCACCATGACTTTCAGTACTCTCAGATCCACAAAATAACTAGGTTGTTGGAGATATAAGTAACATGACTTTAGTTAGTGCACACTAGTTCAGCGAATTCATTAAGCTACTGGAAGAGATTGGCTCAAACTCAGAATTCTTTACCATTTCAATCATTCTTTATTCTTATATGAATTCATATATAACTGTAATGGATGGAGTTAAAGTTTTAGGAGGTCATAAAAATTTTGTTTCTGTGTACCAATTAGAAGAAAAACTAACGTATATGCATGTCTTGCCTTCAGTGATAATCTTAATGAAGATCCATGACATAGGTTTATAATAAACCATATTATTGGAAGTAAATTATATATTGATGTGTATGTGGCCTAGTGAGGATAGAAGCATTTGCTCTGGAATGGCTCAATTGATAGGCAAATGTAGGCAAATCAATNTTGAATGCAAGAATAGCAGTGGACTAATTTGAATATGTGTTAAGGTACAATTGATAATGGAACTGGAAGTTGGCTAAGCTGGAAAAGTGCCTGCTGATAAACCATGAGTATGCAGGTAAGAATACTCAATACCAATGCTACAATGGGGACATATGGTTGTGGTTGTAATCCCTTGGTGGAAACTTGAGGATCCTGGGGTTTACCAGGCTAGGCAGATTGGTGAGTTCAGGTTTAGTGAGATACCTTGTCTCTAAAATAGGTGGAGGATTATTGAGAAAGATGCCTGATTCAGTGCTGGCTTCTGTATGCATACACATGTAAGCACACACACACACACACACACACATACACACACACATACACACACACATACACACACACATACACACACACACATACACACATGCAAATAAGGTGCAATAATCTTTAAATCATAGAACAATTTTCATTTAAAATGGGAACATTATTTGAGATGAATAATTTCACAGCTACATAACTGATACATGTAAGGTATTTTTTCTTCCTGACCACATAGGATTTGTTCAATGCATACAAGAGTAATGTTTTCAAGTGTCAAGTCATAGATCAGTGTTTTCAAGTGTCAAGTTATAGANGTATGAACTCACTTTTACCAAAATTATGCATCTGAATAATTTCAATCTTTTACCCACAAAGCCCAGCTGCTTTCCACATAGAAAAATCAATTTCTTGAGGACTTTGCTAGACATTTGTTTTCAACTCAATTATTACAGAATCATTTTCTCTTAAGAAATTAGAAACTTGTTGCATCGACCCATATAGCTATCTCTGTTGTGCCAATGATGTTTCTGTCAGTATTAATGTACAAATTTCTACTTACTTATAGGGCATCTTGGGATGCATTTCATCAGACTGAAGGATTCATCAAGCACAAAAGGAAAAAGAACTTTATTGAATGATAATGAGATCCACTAGTCTTATGAAATACTACATGCCTCATAAATCTCTGGTCTGTTAGAATGGCCCCATGTTTACTATAAAACCTCGCTTTTCATAAAATACTCAGCTATTTGAATTTCGTAATTTTAAGCAGTGTTAAAGTCTCTGAAAAAATGACATTGAGTTCTGAGTCACTAGAAGATCTGTGCCCAGAAAGCAAGGGATGAACTTAGGGCTTAATCTTCTCCTGAAAACTCTTAGACATTTACTTATGGTGTTTTGCCTCCAACCATGATGAACGTACAATCTAATGCAGTTGAGCTCTTTTTTTCTAGGCAAGGGTAGTTTTACCATGTGAAAGTAGCATTTGACAGAATGCAAACTTGTGACGCTCTGAAGGAATTTTATAATTCTCCTGTGAACAAAGAACAAGCAAAAGAACAAAAGTAGGAAGGATTTGGCTTCCTGGTACTGAATAATCACTGCCTCATCTCCTTCNGAGAGCCTGAAGCCAAGAAGCAAAGCAGCTCTATCCAGATGAAAAGCTGAAAGGAATATGCAAGGAAGAAAAAGATAATTGGCTATTATTGCCTCTGGTAAAATATGGATTTCAAAACCTTCCTGTATTAAATTTTTTAATTTTTTAAAATTCATTGAACCAACAAAATATAGTAACAGAGAGGATTTTGAAAATCATATTTTTTCCTTAGTAAAATTTCTCTTCATTATTTTGAGTGAAGTGATACTTTTACTGGTGCATGCAGAGATCAAAATTTAAAAGTATTTTATTCTTCATAAATAACTTAATTTGTCAGTCATAATGATAATATTTATCTATCTATCTCTATCTATCTATCTATCTATCTATCTATCTATCTATCTATCTATCTATCTAATTATACAAATAGTAGTATGCTTCTAAGCCTATTTTGAATTTTACTCACTGTTAGGGGTCGTAGGTAAGATATTGTACAGTATATAGTTACTAAGCATCACATTTCACTGCTTAGAAACCTTTCCTCCTTAATTATGATCTTATCTAAATTTTCTGAAGTCCAAAAATTCGGAATTAGGGACAGGTGATGGACCATTTGTTAAAGTGCTTGCTTCCCAAGCATGAGAACCTGAACTTTGATTCCTAGAATCCTTATGAAAAAAATGCAGGAACCACAGTAAGCAATTGTAACACACATGCTAAGAAAGTAGAAGACAGGCAGAATTCTGGTACTTACTGGCTGGCTAGCCTAGTGTACTTGGAGAACAACAATCCAGTGAGAGAACCTGTATCTATATACTATATTGTCCTCTGGTCTTCAAGTCTACACATACAAGCACATGCACCTGTATAAGCACACACACACACACACACACACACACACACACACACACACACACA
>LZPO01018114.1:20780-32140 GCA_001675575.1 Neotoma lepida | reverse complement strand
TGATAGCCTATAATTGTGTGCATGCATATATTATGTACATATAGGTGGTAGAGTGTATATATGTGTTTTATATGCTAGAGTATATATGGCTGTATGAATGTGTGTATGGAGTATGCGTGTACACATTTGTATTATATGTAGAGGTACATGATGGGCCATGGATATGGGTATATATATGTGTGCATGTACTGTGTGAAGTAGCATGTGTGTGTACANGTGTATGAACATGTGTANATGTGGTGGATTACANGGAGTACACGCATGTTAGCATTGTGTGTGTGATGTGTGTGGTAAAGTGTGTAGAGTGTAGCAAATTGTTTGTGCNTGTGTACATATGTAGTCAAGTTAGAGTCTGAATGTTTTCATTATGTATATGTGTGCTGTGTGTGGTGAAATGGATGTGTGAGTGAGTGTGCATGCACGCACATAGTTTTCTGGGGGTGGGGCAGAGTGCGCGGGCCAGCGCAGCTTAGACACAGGCACCCGGGTCTGACTGGGGCTGCTTCATCTCAAGCCAAGTCCTTCAACAGCAGAAGCCAAAGGGCCGAGCGCTGGTGAAAAGCCCCGACATGCTACCGCCTCCCCTCCGACTGCCATGGGGACATTAAACCTTCAACAATCTGGGACTCTGACGGCTGGTTCTTGGTTCTCTGCCTGGAAAAACAGTAGGCAAATAGTAAAACCTTAAATTCTAACATGTGTAAGTTATACATCTTATTTTCATTTTCAGCCCATGTTCTCCTCGGTAAGACATCAGGAAAAAATTACCGTCTGACTTCTAATATCTCAGTGGAGCATTTATCTCCCAGCCATGATAAGTGATCTGCAATATTTTTTTCCTTTCAGATTAAGAAACAAATTCATTTAATTTTCTTTATTGAATGTGCTCAGGCCTCCCCACTCTGCCTGACTCTCAGGAGCCCTGGACTGTTCCCCCCTCCTCCTGGGCGGGTGACTGCTCTCCTGGTTGTGGGAACGGGTGGCTCCCTAGCACTCCTTAAGGGCTCTCAATCTGTTCATGCCCATTGCCGAACACAGAGAGCAGAGTGACTGGAGACAGCAGCGAGGCCAGGGAACTAGGGAGAGGTTAGCATGCGGAGCTGGCAGACTGTAATCTAGACCTTGTCTGATCTCCTTGGTTTAAAGACCGGGTTTGGCGCTCTGAAGAGAACTGGCCATCTCCCCCAGGAGGCCAGGATGATGCTTGCTGCCTGGCATTACCATACCACAGCCCCCACTGTACCGTCTAGGAGTCTGCGATGGTTCTGCTTCTTGGAAGGACTGAGTGAAAGCTGGGCAAGTCGGGATGGCACGTCTCCTGGCATGCTGAGAGCGCCATGTTGTTATGCTGAAGGTCACTGGGGATGGGTAGAATATTCAGTGTGTACTCAGCTGTGTCAGCTGACCACAGGGGGCGTGTCAGTCACACTCTCCAGCCCATTGCTCAGTGCCAGATGCTGCAAATATCAGATGCTAACTAGGCTGTGNTGTTTGAGTCTAAGATGGGTAATGTCCTTTCTCCCGTACACATGTCCATATTGCTTCTTCTGTGAACGCTACTGTTCAGGGCTGTAAAACGCTACAAGAGTCATTATAGATCAAGATGGCAGTCCTGGGTTCTATTCCTCTNTTTTGAACTGCCCAGCTTTAATTGAGAAGCTCAACACTGGGGATCTGCATCCACCCTTACTAGCTATGTGACTCTGCCAGTCACCACATCTTTCCCTTTTGGTAATCATAAAGGGGATGTAGTAACCCTTGCTCCATAGATCTGGAAGGGTTGTTGGGAAACTCAGATAAAGCAAACAGCGTATNAAAAATGCATTAAAATGGTACATGTGCAATAGAAATAGCTGGACCAGTGAGTGATGACACTATCGGAAGAAATGTCAATGACAGGCCACAGGCCACACTGACCACCATCTCATACTGTGACTAGACCTATAACTGAGGAAGACATAAAGNGCTATAGGACTGTGGAGAAGTCCTGTCTAAGAAAATGACTAGTGAACATGGGAAGGGCTGGTCACTGGCAATCGAGTTGAAACTGGACCCTGCAGACAGACTGGAGGGGGGGACGCTGCAGGCCACTGAAATGCATTTAGCCAGGAGGCACAGTGCTTATGACAGAATCAGGCTGGGTTCTGCATGGAAGGTGGCAATAAGAGTTCATCGTAATTGTCCTCACTACCTATCCCATGGGTGTCTAAGTGACTGACCAACCCTGCTGAAGCTGGAGTGAGATGTCCCCATAGTGATGATTTTTGATCTTTGTCTCCTCTCACTCCAGGGAGTCTCCTGTGGACTGCAGTGTCAGCAAATGCAACAAGCTGGTGGGCGGAGGTGAAACCAACCCCATGAACTATAATAGCTACATGGATGAGAAGAATGGCCCCCCTCCTCCCAACATGACCACCAACGAACGGAGAGTCATTGTGCCTGCAGGTATCTTGGGAACCAGCTGCCTGGCCAGAGCCCACATTTCCATTATTCGGGGCTGTAGTGGAAGAGTAGGCCTGTCCCTTGGAAAATGGAAACCCTACCCAGCCCCTTAGTCTTCAGGAAATGCAAACCAGGGAAAGTTGCACATCCCCCCTGACTCCCTAGCTACCATCCAAGGCTGGATCTCAAATGTCACTAGAACTCTGGCATGCAGATTCCAGAAGGCTCACTCTCAAGCATAGGACAAGGCAGATTTTTCCATGAGTGGCCTGATACTCCAGGATGAAACCTACCCAGAGAGCAGAGGCAAGGCTGCCTTATACCACCATTCCTTCCTGTAAGGAGTGCAACTCCCAGTGTCCACCCTTCCCTCAGGCATGGACTCCCTGGCCTCTGCTAGGTTCCACCTTCCCAAAATTACAGCCAGCTCTTTCAGTTTTAAAATAGAAATAACTATATTTAACAAACGGCACGCCTCCACGTGTGTGCCACAAGTTATGTCATTATGTAGAAATAGCCTCTCTTTTTCCTAGGTATTGGTGCTGCTGGTTATAGGGCCAGGGGTCTNTTGTTAAATCCTCCAGTCTGTTGGTCGGATGCTACCTGGGCCAACCCCAGTATCCTCTGCTGCCTGGACACGGAGGGAATTCGAAAACTGCCACTTTAGAGTGGGTGCCAGGTGGAAGGGGCAGAGTGTCCAGAGCTTGAAGAAACTGTATTACAGAGAGGCTGGCTCCCTCTGTCTGTAAACCTGTAGACACAGTTGTGTCTTAGAATGGTTAGGAGTCTCCAAGGGAGTTTGGAGGGATTTGTCTATTGGTCTGAAGGATGATTTTGTGATGGGCACATCCTTCCTCTGTTTTGGGTGATTGTTTCTATGGGAAGTTGTGTCTACTCTCCTAGAATGACAGCTACATTTCTGAGTTCTGGGCTAAATTCGACATGGCAGAGGGTATAGAAGATACGAGAATAGAGACAAAGGAGGAAGGGCTCGTGGGTATTGTTCTGCAGTTCATAGGACTAAAAGCTACCTGGGCTGCATCTTATTCAAGCATAGGGGCTGATTGCAAAGAAAGTATCACCTGTTTTATTTGTCTGTTTGCTTGTTTGGGTTGAGACAGGAGTTCACTGTGTAGCACAGGCTGTCCTAGNGCTCACTGTGTTAGCCAGGCAGGGCCTTACAGCAATCCTCCTGCTCCTGCCTCCTGAGACCTAGGACTAACTACAGATGTGTGCCACCTATGCCTGGCCAGAAAAGCTTCATTTAGCAGGGTTTNACAGGTCCCAGTATAATGTCAATAGCTTTCTCTACTGCATTATCACATCCATCTAATTGCTTTGTCACCACCCTCAGTAGATCAGGTTACCCCAGGTGGTCTTCTCCCTCCTTTCAGACAGTAAAATCATATTGAAACAAACATGGTGGGAAATCTCTCCACACCACAAGGCCAGGCCAGGCCTTTGCTATCAAAATCTCCTGTTCCATCCTCACAACACAGGAAGGAATTCTTGAAGGGATGAACCATTAGGAGCTTGGCGATTACCTCAGAACCAGGCTATTGTAACCATCTTGTTTTGGTTGTCATAAGGAAGGGCATGTGGGAAGAAGGAAGAGGGGCCAGACTGCTTGGCTGACTCTCTTTAAATTGTGTTGAAATGCTTTCAAGGGGATTGGCAAATGGTCGGTCTTCAGTGGNCTGACTTAACCATAGCAGTGAAAAAGAAAATGGCATAAATTCTTATCAAGCTGTTTCAAAGCATTTGGCATAATGAATTCATGAGCCCAGATCTGCTCAGTTGTTCTCACACTGGCTAGATCTGTCAGCATTACCCTTACATAGTTTGGTTTCCTCCAGGTCAGCATCCTGGACGCAAGGGAAAGTCTCCTCTGGGCAAGTCCACAAATCAAGGCAATAAAACATTAGTGGAACAACCTATTGAATTTATGATGGGATTTTAAGACAAGTATAAACGAGGGCTCTAGTTAATCACCATTTCCACATCGAGATGGGAANAAACAAGGGCTAAATCGTCCAGGAAATACATTTGGAAGAGTTTAGCATGATNGAGAGTGGAAGATTTATAATTCATGGTGCTGGAGAGGGAGAGAATTAACATTGTGATAGAGCCCAAAGCAAAGAGAGGAAATAATAAAATAAATAAAATATAGAGCATAAAATTGAATATGCAGTCTTGGATTCTACAAGTAAGGAATTAGGAGAGGCTACAGATGAAATAATATGCCACATAATCCACCTCCCTCTGGGATAGCTTTCTTTAGAATTCTGAGATGTCCATTTACCCACAGCCCTTGCTTGATTTGAAAAGTAAAGGAATAAAAACAAAACCAGAAGTTTACCTGAAGAAGGCAAATACACACATGCCCAAGGGGGCTGGGGACAGAGGAAGTCTGGGTTCTGGCACAAGGTTTTGCAGTTCCAAATGAGTTAAGGCAGGATCCTGATGAAACAAGACTGAGGGGATCTCAGGGGACCTGAGCATGGCATGTGACCTCCAAGCTTTATTCGGTGCTCCCTCTCAACCTCTTTATAACCCCTAGAGATCACGGCACCTGGCTTCCTCCCCACTGCCGTTGCTGACCATTTGGACCTTACTCCCTTGTAAGGAGAGGAGTGTGAGTTGGTTAGGAAGGAGCACAAGTTTCCCTGCTAAATAAGCATGCGAAATGAAACAGACCAAGCAGAAAAGCCGAAGCCAGCTGCCCTGCAATAAAATACAATCCCTTCTCCAGGAAGCCTCTCAGGATTCTCCAAATCCACCCCAGCCCTTGTTCAAGGAGTTCAAGGCTCCTTAAACTACCAGCGCGAACTCATTTCTTACTTACTTACTGCTTTGATGCCTGCGTAAGAGAGAGAGACCCACTCTGTAGCATAGGATGTCTCAAATGCACAATCCTCCTTCCTCAGCTTCCCAAGTACTGGGGTAACCGGTATGTACCACCATGTCTGTGGGAGACTGTCACTTGTAATATCTCCCACCTTAGACTGAGAAGCTACTTCAGGAAACAATGAGATAGAAAGGGAAGGAAAAAGGCAAGTGAGAACAGAGGCCTTGTTCCTATGTTGTTCTCACGCATTCACAGTTAAAGAGGTTTCTGTCTATAGCACCATTTATCGTCTTTAAGTACTTAAATATACCAAAAATATTTAGGGATGGCCTGCTAGAAATCTCAACGCAGCTCTGCCCTAAAAGGAGGAAACCCAGATTAGGTTTATGTCAAATAGCAACATTATTGGGTTTTCCAGCTGCCCGGACAGAATTGCAGGAAAAGCATAAGTGTATATATTTCNCCTCTATAGGCATCTGAGGGATCAGCGTGACTGCCTCCTTGCACTCATTCATATTCTTAAGATACAGATGGCTCCCCTTTCCAGAGACATTGGTCACTGGGCCTGTGGGATTGTTTATTTTCATTTTGATACCACTGTTTCTTAGGCCAAGGTTTCAATGGCCCTGCAAAATCTTTAAATAGCATCCTGTCAGGGTATATGTTAAGGCAGCTAAAAACCTTTCCCAGTGCTAAATGGTTCAGGCATTGCCAGATGCCATGGAGCCAGATGGGGTGTTCTGAGGGGGACCATCTGGAAGGGAGGCGAGGGGAAGGGAGAAAAGAGAGAGGTATAAGAGGAAAAGACAAGGAGAGAAATAATGATACAGTGAATAGGAGAGAGAAAAGGAAAAACAGATGAGAAAAGGGGAGGAAGAGGAAGAGAGGGGGGCTAGCAGAGAGAGATAAAAGAGAAGAAGAGAGAAGCAGAGGAAAGAGAGGTCCAGGAAGAGAAAGAGAGACATAGGAGAGAGGTAAACAGGAGGAGATGGAGAAGGGAGGAAGGGTAGCCTAGGCTACTGGAGGCAGGCATCCGTGCTGATAGTTTTCATTTCTCCTCTGCAGACCCTACACTGTGGACCCAGGAGCACGTTCGGCAGTGGCTGGAGTGGGCCATAAAGGAATACGGCTTGATGGAGATTGACACCTCCTTCTTCCAAAACATGGATGGCAAGGAACTATGTAAGATGAGCAAGGAGGACTTCCTCCGAGCCACCTCTGTCTACAACACGGAAGTACTGCTGTCACACCTCAGCTACCTCAGGGAAAGTAAGTGGACCACATGCTCACAGGNCTTGGGGGAGCTCCTGCCAGGTCCCCAAGAGCCAACCCAGGGAAGGAGGTGGATACATTATACTACACATGACAAGGAGCAGCATCCTTACTGCTGGGACATCGTCAAGGTCACCTGGGCTCCTACAAACCCCACAAGGGAAAGACCCAATCCAGGAGTGTCAAGGGAAGCAAAACAAAAATAGAAACACACACACACACACACACACACACAAAACACACACACACACACACACACACACACACACACACACACACACACACAGGGAGCTTGAACTTGGGGATGATAACACCAGAGACTAGGTAGGCTCTGGGAAGATCTCTCTTCCAGAACCTTCTGCTACTTAAAATTGCAGAGATAGAGGCTCTGGTTGGAGGTTCTCTAAGGAAACATTTAGAGTTCTTACTGGAAATTTTGAACATAGATACGGAATCTAAGCTTGTGGGAGCTGACATATTCCTCCTCCTATCCTAACGGTCACTCTGAGACACCATCCCTACTCTACTGAGCTGCTTCCCCCACTGTCACAAAACAAGGAGAGTAACTGGTGGCAAGGGTTTGTTAGGAGACACGGGGAGCTTTCCCAGAACAGCCTGGAAAGTGAAGAGAACTTTGAGGAGGGAAATTTTAGCAAAGAAAGAGTTATCCAATAGGAGGCCCCCTAGTTACAAGCACCCACCAGTTCCGTGTGAATTTTGATGGAGATGGAATTCCTTTGGACCCGCTAGTGACCTCAGCCCTAACTCTCCATCAGAAATCCATGCCAGGTGCTATTCCCACGCTATCTCCAAGTGCTGAAGGTATGCTCAGGGGTCTGCAAAGATGAGCTGAAGCTACAGGAAGGCAGATGCATGAAGGCATTCCTATAGACGGCCATGTCAAAGAGAGGCTGCACAGACCAAGATGCACTGTCNCCTATGAACAGCCTAGTTTGTCAGGGGTATCGCAAGAGTGAAGCTTTGGGAAGGTTTGATGGTTTTGAGGCCTCTTTGAATGCTTAGACCCAGGACAACACTGTGGGGCTGTTTTTCATGGGCTCATAGGCTCTGGGCTGGTCTATCCTCTGTTATATCTCCAGGGGCCATTTAGTTGCTATCATTGCAGTCCATGGTCTCAGTGTAAGAGAGTGCTGTGGAGAGCAGGGANAGCACACACTGGCTGGAAAATTCAAAATAAAAATAAATGCATTTGGAAGTTTCCACTGGTACCTCTGGGCTATCCAGCCACCTCTCAAAGGCANCTGGTAATGCTGAGAGAGGGTATGCTAGCTCCACAGCAATGACCTCATGTCTGAGTTGCTGCAATATGAGGTCAGTCCAAGAAATAACAATTTTAAAAGGGGGGGGGTGTTTCCTACCTAGTCTTCTCTGACTTTTGGATGACTAGCATTTAACAGTGATCTGTATTCCTCAGCCTTTAAATGCTTGATGGAAGGGAACAAAAACAAAAACAAAGGTTCTTTGAGTAGAGTTCTGCCATGATCCACACGGAGCAGGGGAGACGGTAGACGTAGAGCGTGCTCATGGGAAGCAGAGGCCAGCGGCACAGAGCACAGCCAAGCCTGACTTCTGAGCTCCTCCAGCACCCACTGTGAAGGAGGTTGAGTGATCCTCAAGGAAGAAGACATGACAGAGGCCTCAGTGAGCTCCACACAGAAGACCCAACAATATAGCTTTTCATGGTGGATGTCTGTGAGGAACATATTCAAAAGCATTTGGACTCTGTAAGAGGGAAGCCCATTCAGACCATGTGACCTCCAGGCCTGGATTTCTGACCCACCCATCAACAGCCCACTTCTTCTTTCTGTCACCAAAGAAGCTGAGCCACAAACACTGAGACAGATATCTGCTGCTCAGAAAGTCCAGGAATACAATGAATCAGTCAGTGCTCTCCACCACCCATGGGAAGCCACTTACTGGACTTAGGGCAGATAAGAGGAGATGAAGGGATGAGCAGCTAGAGGGGAAGCAGGGAGCAGAGTCTGGTGTTTAGAAGAGAGAACACTGCAAGAAAAACTGGATTCTCCCCTCCTAAGAATACATGTAAACACCATGGAAGATGCCATACAACGAAGTTTCCAGAGAGGGGACCACTGTGAGAGGGTNTCCAGAGNTGAGAAGATACGTGTGGAAAGCCTGTGAAAGCACAGGGTAAATTTCCTGGATCTAGAGGATGGTGATAACAGTAGTAGGTCTGCACAAGGAGAGCTTTTCTAGTACTAAAATAGCTATTGTGGTGTCTGTGGGCCAGAACAAAAATGTTAACAGTTGTATTAAATTTAAATTTTCTTGAAATGTACCAGAGATTGTAATAATCTTCTGGGGCATCTGGATTGGAAATGATCCACATGGAAATTTTTCTGATNTGTTTTTCTTTTCTTTTCTTTTTTAAATCTCCTTTCTCCCTTGGGGTTCTAGGCTCTAGAACCCACTGGTTATCAGCACTAGTTGTCTGCGTAGACCATGTAGGAGGCCATTTATCAGACACAGTCACCTCTCTGGTGGCTGAGAACTTTTTCCTGCTGGACAACATGCCTGCAAACCTTTATGGTTTTCCCAGACTGACTTGCAAGGGCTATTTCATATATAAGAGAAGCCAGGGCTTGGCCNAAGGTTGGGATAAAGGGAATGGGTGCTGATTCTCAGTATAGTCATGTTGGGGAGCAGTTGGGACCCAAATATTTCCCCTTTTGGCAAGAGGTGGAAGGAAAAGAGTTGAGACCCTCACCACGGATGGAGGACACAGAGTAGAGGNGTGTCAGTACAGGGGAACCTGGGAGGAGCCAAAGCAGGGACTGTTGGAAGCCAGACCAGTGAGATGGCTCAATGGGCAAANACATGTTTGTAGGGTCAGACGTTCTGGCATCAAATTTACTTTCACAAGAAACAGTTGAGTATTCTTGTTGTCTAGGAAGAATGCTATACTTTAAGTTTTCAAGGCTTAATTATAAATTAAAGGGGAATTTTCCATGATATGGAATCAATAACAGTATCCTGAGCCCCTCTACACCTGCCGGATGGATGAGCCCTGCCTGAAGGTACCAGCTCTTCATGTCTGGGCATTTCAGCTGTTCCAGAGGGAGCACCTGTGTGACATCAGGAGGAAGATGAAGGAGCTGGGACCGGCTAGGGTACCCACAGTTATGGGAGTCAATCTGAAATGTCTGAGGGGACATGGCTCAGGCAGGCACCAGCCCAGGTGTCATTCACTACGTATAGAAAGGACACCCCCTTGTGGACACCATAGACACAGCTCTATGATCTCTGTTTCATGGTCAAAGCCACTGAGGCAGGCCAGCTTCAGGAATCCATCCATCTGGCTTATGCAAAGCCNCTATCCTGACCTCTGAGACTTTGGCCACTGAAGCTTTCAGCCTGAGTTAAGGGTCACTGCTGTAGAGGACCTGCCAACTTTGGTGCAAGATGCTTGACTGTGTATGAATTAGGATGCAGACACAGGTGAACCTGCACCCTATTTGTATCCCTTCTCATCTCCCAGGCTAATCTCATCTCTAGCCTCTGCCTTGAGGGCCAAACCATCGTCNCCACAAAGCCTTTCCATTTGTACCGTACCAACAGATATATGCTTTCCAGTACTCCTCTGAAGCCTCCTGGAACGACGCCCATTAAGCCAAACCTATCATCTCTCACCCTGACCTCCTCTCTTCTCCAAACCCTGGGTGTGATTGACAGCTCCACCAGAATCTTCCAGACATGCCCACTGGACAAAAGCATTGTTTACAGCTGAGAATGTGGCAAGTGAGATCTGTCTCTTCCCAGGCCAGGAGCAATGAGACTGACCTTGGGGAGGNAGGGCCATCTGTTCCCAAATGACAGTTCAGCCACAGGGCCACTGGGGGGAGTTTAGGGATGTCTAGGAGCCTAAAAGCTTTTGGGCTGAAGAGCCAGAAGCAGAAGAAAAGGGGTTTTGTGGTTGATCCTTTTTGTTCTCAAAAGAACTGGGTCTGACCTGGGAAACGTACTAAGAAACTGCATTTTCAAACAGTGGCAGCCCCAGAGGATGATATACATCAAGTGACAGGGACACCCCAGAAAAGGTATCAATCTTGATTCCCATTTTTAATTTAAACTTAATGGAAAACACATTTTTGCANTCTGTGGTATTCCCACCTGCAACCTCAGATGGTGGAGCAAAGGTGATGGCCCAGTCATTAAGTTGAGGAAGTGTTAAGCCTTCCGGCTGGGTCTGGCCAGGAAAGGAGGGCAGGATTCCAATAAGATAAAGGGCCAGTGGCCTCAGACTCACTAGTAGCTGGCCTGTTGTTCAATGTATAGATCCCAACTCTCCTTGGCCCTCCCAGTGTGCATTCAGGGATGCTCCTGGCTAAAGCACAGAGAAAGGGAGCTAGGAATCTACTGGCCGGCTTGGGTTGGGGAGGTGGGATGCTGCTGGGTTCTATGGTAACATAAAGGAAGGCAGAGACAAAGGATCTGGCGCTGGGTCCCTTGCTGCTCTGCTCCAGGTATCCCAGACAAAAAGCAAGTTAGAGGAGAGACCACAGAGCTGAAGGAAGCTCGGAGCCTCACACCTGCAAAGCCCCTTCCCATCTTCCCCTACCTACCTCCTTTCAGATCTCAGAAGTCCAGTTTAGATGGACTCAAAATGGAAAATGACCTTGTTGGGCTAGGGATATAGCTTAGCTAGGGATATAGCTTAGGTGGAAGAGCGTTTTCCTAGTGTGCAGGATACTCTGGGTTTGATCCTGTGCACCCTATAAACTGGGTGTGGTGGCCAGTGCCTATGATCTCTAATGCT
>LZPO01018113.1:32395-43850 GCA_001675575.1 Neotoma lepida | reverse complement strand
GCTTGCTCCTAATTCCTCTGATCTCTGTCAGATTTTCACCCTTATTTCTTGTTCCGCGTGTTTATTAATAAGACTGGTTAGAAGTTCTTCTTACATACATATGTACAGTTAAATGGAAATATATTTGGCTCATTTTAATAAAATGCTTTACAGTATCACTCTCAGTAAGATGAACATGAAAGAAATGGTTTCAATCTGATTGCATTAATATTTTATTGGCAGCATCTAGGCAAATCATAGAATGCTTGTAAAAAGCACATAATCAGTGGCTATAGAAAATCCTAGGATCCCACAAGCGTCAACTTCCTTAACCAGCAGTCATGTTTTTGAAGAACTTTTCATTTCCAAATTTAGATTGTATCACTCACTTAAGAAGTTTAGCTGATTAAAATTATGAAAATATGCTATTGCAACTTGCACATTCTCCCGTGGTCCAGGTTACTAATAGNTTCAATGATGTTCCTTTTCAAAAACAAATATCAATGTCAAGATTTTTAAAACATGAAGTCAGTGACCATGAGATAAAAAATGCTTTTGGCTTTTCTTTATGAATATGGCAGGTTGCAAAACAATTATTCAGGTTATTACTTCACTGTGCTTTCAAATACATTTGTTACTTTATCAAGGACAGCTTGAATTAATAGACAAGACTGAAATTTTATAACCGAGATTCTGGGTCATCGNAACCCAAGAATGCATTGCTTTAGTGTGCAATGGGCCACATCATGTTCTTTTTAGGGAAACAATGTTCATGCCTAATTTTACCCAGCTTGGATAAGCAAGATATCAAGGCAAAGAAAGAGTGCTTTCATCTTAGTGGCTGCTAAGGTTTGCAAAATGTTTTCTTTGTGTTACTGATGGTGTAAAAGAAGTGAAAATAAAATTTTCTTGCTATGCTATGCTCAGGGAGATTACTCTAAGACAGAGTNAAGTCATGTGCATCTTAGAATAAAATCTGACCACCAACCAAAGGGACACTTTTAAATACTGGGAAGATTACTTTTTTCTTAACTACAACTGAACTATTCCAGAAACAGAGTGAATTTTCCCTTCCCTGACCTCTTTAGCCTCTTCTTTACATTAGGTTCTTACAACTGAAGGCATTGCTCACTCATGGTTCTAAGGTCATGGTTCTTTGATGTACTTTCATGTTCCTGGACCTCTCAATCAAAATATCACCTTAGCAATTGCCATCACACTATTCTTGTTATGTCAAATCTAGATAGAGTTCTGTAATAACTGGTAGTGGTTTATTAATAAATTTTCCCACAAAACAACATCCACTCTACATTTCTTTGAATGATTTAGCTANTTTTTTGTAAGTAGAAGTATTCAGATTATGGAATCATTTATAAGAGAAGAAAATCACCTGGGTTTTGACAGGTCCCAATTAGTAAAATGCTGCCATTGTACAACCTCTTCATCTACCACATGCCTAGAAACACTTATCTGTTTTTTAAATACATACTTTGTTTTTGTACACTACACATACATGAGAAGATGAGTACATCTGAATAGGCGAATGGAAATTTCGTTAAAAACTATTATGTTTAAATCTGTTCCATATATCCTCAGCCCTTATTAATGCTCAAACACATGAGCAAAGAATGTTATTTTTATCTGCTAGTATTTTAATGTCTATATATTATAACATAGCTTACTGTAGCTCCAAAAGTTACTTAAGTTGCTCAAGAGCATATGAAATATGCTTCATACTGGGACTTTTCTTTCTGTGGGGCTTGGGTATCAATTTCTCTGTTGGCCAAATTATAAGAGACAATACTATCCAACTACTTTTCATATGACAAAACAGAGAGAAATCATATCTAACATATGAAATATTTCTACTGATCCTAATTTTTAAGGAAAATAGTAGGTATTTTCAATAATTTCCTACCCTTGAAAATCAGTGTAAAGAATAGTTCATTTAAGTAATATTCCAAATTGTTCTAGATTTGTGGTTCTTTAACATTGTTATATAACACATTGCTTCCAGGAGCTAGCTTCACAAAATTCACACTCATTAGGTTTTACTCCCCAATTAAATCAGAGCTGTGGATTAGGGTATCACCACTTTGTAAAACTCCATGATGTCAAGAGCTTTTCCTCTAGGGTGAAAGCAAGATCAATCATCATGATGGATGTTCTAGGCTGGATCCTTGAGAACTACTGACACCTCTAGACAAAATTCTACCTACAGGGAAATTCAAGAATGGCAGTCCCATTATTTCTGGGATCTGGGCATTTTGCAGTATAGTGAAGAACAGAGAAATGTGGGAATCAAGTACCAAGCAAGACCATGCATAATGAAGATTCGTTATGCTACAGAAATGCAAACTCTAGGTTTGAAGACAGTGCCTGAGCAAGGGCAACCACTGGTGCCATGGCTACGAACTACATTTTAAGCTATCCTTCAAAGGATGCTTGGTCAAGATAAAATGAAAAGGCTTTGGATTTTCCCAAATCATTACCAACTGATGTGATGAACAGCACAGGAACCATGACTACCCTGTTGATGAATGTGGGTGATGATGAGGTCTTGGGACAAGATAAGCAATTACAATAGCAAAATCCAGCTCTGGAAACAGTCTCTGTGCCCTGCACACCTGTCAGGTTCTTCTCAAGGAATCTCAGTTATATTGGAAGATACAGTTAATGGNCATGCATTAAGCATGGCTAGTCAGTACCTAAATAAACATGCCTGTTGGACTAAAATTTTCTTATATTTCTATAAAAGGAATTTTCAAAGTCACACAGCAGAGAAGGAAATAATATGGAGCCCAGGCTTTGAATTGCAGGTGCATTAATCGGGGGGGGGTAGTTATAAAATGCTAAATCTAGAGGTGAGTTTTACATTGAAGAATCTAAAAGTACCCATTTGTTTTGCTGAATTATGCACTAGAGACATGGATTTCTGGAATACTCGGCATGGTGATTATTGCTAAGGGATGCTACAGATTTAACTGCACTGTTAGATGAGATAAATTGTGCACATAAGGATAATTACATATTCACCATCCTGGAAAGCTCAATTCTCTCTTTTAATAGGTTTGGTTAAAGTGTAAAGAGAATACTTATACAAGTTTTTATGGTCAGGCAGCACTTTGAACAGTAACTCTGTATTATGTATTGCCAGTATAACAAATGATCCTCCTTCTCATGTTTATCTTTGAGGTTTCTTTTACAGATTAACCTTCTTAATAAGGAAATGGATTTTAGAGTCAAGATGCTATGGGGACATTATCTGACTTTGCTTTAGCCTTCAAGGGATGAGAGTGTTCAGAAGTATCCTCGAGTTTAACATTTCTTATAATGTTTATGTACCATTTTTCTTAATGAGACTTATCATTTATATGCNTCCTGAATATAAAACCACATTGCTATTTGGATGTAATTAGCTATATGCTCATTTTTCCTAAAAGTGAATAAAACTCATGAATTGGTGAAATAGCATCATTAATGTTTGAACAAAATCAGACCTCATCAGAAAAACAGTAATCTCAATCTCCATGTCTGTCTCCCTTAATAATTTTCAGCTTATTGTGCTGTCTATTCTAAGACTAGATAAGTTAAATTGTATAATTTGATAACACCAGGTTTAATTAAAGACATAAGGCANGTTATGGAGTTAGTGAAGGATCTGTAGCCTGTTACACAAAGCTCAAGCTGAGGATTTGGAAGTATATTCCAAATGGAGCAACATGTTGCTTGGCCTCAAGGAACATGTAAGCCAATAACTTCCTTTCAGAAGAGCATACCTGTTAGAAATATAAGTGCAACCTGTTGTCCCTGATGAGGAGCAGGAGACATTGTCCCAGTATAACTCAGTTTAGAAAAATAAGAAATTTTTCAGGCCAGGTTTTTACTCTAGCTGATGTAAAAATGTAGTTGT
The DNA here is from genome assembly GCA_001675575.1 of Neotoma lepida. Lineage (NCBI taxonomy): Eukaryota > Metazoa > Chordata > Mammalia > Rodentia > Cricetidae > Neotoma > Neotoma lepida. Next base: position 39,958 of record LZPO01018113.1, on the reverse strand, counting down.
AAATACCCACTGAAGTGCATGAAGATCTTCCTAGGAGTATACAGGCATGAAAGTTTTAAGAAACTTTATTAAAAATTTCAATTTAAATGAGAAATTTAAATTTCCGTTTATGTTCCTTTCCATAGCAATGTCTTCCTGAATTCACCAATTGTTAATGCATAATATATTTTTCTTAGTCTTTTTCCCATTGCCAAAAATAAGTAAATAAAATATTATCGTTTATGTTGAAGAACTGAGTAATTCTAATTATTGATTAAAACAATTTTGAAAGATGTTAATATTCAATTTTCAATAAAATTGTCATAGTGATTAATGGTGCTCTCAACACACTGGTCATCAAAAATAACTTTGATAACTGGTCACTATTTGATATTTAATATAGAATTATATTAGCTCTTAATTTACATTCATAAGATTATTAAGATTTATCAAAATGAAAGAAAAATATCTAGCCACATGAAGATAAAAAACCCGAATCTATTCTTATATTTTTTTAAATCAATGAATTTTTACAACTTTGTCTATGAGAAATAAATTATAGTTACATTTTATATTTTATAAATATTTTGTAAAATGGTCACACATTTTCATTATTTGGAGTGATATTTTGTGATAATAAAGGAAGAGAAAATTTATCAGAAAACCTCATCATTTAAAATACTAGGATTAAATAAAGTTAACTACACAAGTATGTATTGTAATTACATAATAATCACATGTGCATGTGTGTGTGTGTGTGTGTGTGTGTGTGTGTGTGTGTGAGTTTTGTTCCAAAAGTATAAGAATTTTCATGGGTGTATTTTAAAATTAATACATTTAGATTTCACTAAAATTCTTTAAACTAAATGGAATCCAAATATGCATTAGGTAAGATAAAATAATATATAAGAACTAATTAGAACATTTATATGTATATATTTATATGTGCTAAAATTAATATATTTTAAAAGTATAACATTTTAATGATACATGAATTAAAAAGTTCTTTTAAAGTACTTAACACTTTCTATTTAGAATTTTAATAAAATAATCTTAATATATATGACTGCATACATAAACTTTCAAAATTATTTGAAATGATATGCACAAATAAATATTTCAGATGCATAAAGATCCAAATACCATATCCTTCCCAAGATTCTATCCTGGATCACCCCAGACATCTTGAGCACAATCACTATTTAATGATAATTAGTAAGACAGCTTTGAATTTAGGATTGAAATAAATTTCATCATCAATTTCCTCAGCTCTTGAGTTACATANATGGAGATAATGAACGAATTTTCCAGAGCCTCTGGATAGATTCAGTATAAAGAAGAGAATGGGATTTTGCAATATTACCTGTTGCTTAAAACATTTAGTGACTTTCATAAGTTATATGTCTGGCCAGCATCATTATAGGCTTAGGTATTTTCTTATGAGGTTATTCTTGACAAATTTACAGTCATTTGAGGACAGAAAGAAATGTTTCCAGAGCTCATAGAGACTCAAACAGGACTTTAGAAAAGAANGAAAAGCACCCAGCTTTTATGTTCTCATTTGGAAGACATGCTGTGCCTTAGTCACTGCTTGNTTAGATTACTTCCTAGAATACAATTAATCCAAGCGATAGTAAAAAAGGAGTTTTACATAATTGTTCTATAAATCAAATTTATTAGGTTATACTCAAGAATACAGTTGAAAAACAAAACTCTACAGAAATTTTATCTTATTAACTTTTACTGAGGAATGTGAGTATATAAAATTAATTGTTAAATTATTCTTGCTATAACTTATTTTATATTAATAATCCTTAAATTAAAATAATTCCTAAGCTAAAGATTAAAAATCTGTTAAGAAAGCTTATACTGTGTAATAGTATGTTAAATAAGAAAAAAATGTATTTCAATTCTAAATAGATTAAGTACCATTATTTCTTGACATTTGGATTAAATACTTTGAGAAACTCATTTTAAAAATATCTTTACAAAGGAGATCTTAGATATAAAACTTTGAAGAATTCTTGCTGAATATAAATTGTCCATATAGCTCAGTTATTATAGAGCAAGATGATGACAAAGAGATATTAATGATAAATATTTCTAAAGAGAGAAAGGATCTAGGTAGATGAAACAGACAGATGATGGATATATAGATAATAGGTAGATACATGATAGACAAAACAGATGAGTAGAAAATAGAGAGATTAATAGATGAAGACATACAAATGGGCATTTATGTAAAATATTAGTGTTTAAATTATGCAATACTAGGATTGTGGGGGTTCTAATCAAGCTGACATTTCACTATGGAGTGTACTCTTACAACAGAACTGCTTCCTACCCTCACAGTTGTTATTCAGACTCCATTAANAAAATCCCAACCTTGAGGGGCTGGCCAGAGTGAGGNATATGAGCATGTTCCTCAGGCTTCAACAACCTATACAGTCCAAGGGCTGTGACAGCATGCTGACTGTTGATTTTCTACACTGAGCTGTTTCGGTGGGATTAAAAAACAAATTGCTGAGCAAGAATTTGTTGAGTAGGATTCTGAGTCCTTGGAGCTTATAACAAGTAATGGTATAGCTGGCTATATGGTGGGTTTCTTTTTAGTATTTTGAGAATTCTTCATACCACTTTTCAGAGTGGTTGGACCTGTTTGCAATCCAACTAAAAGTGAACCAGTNGTCCTCCTTTTCCAAATGCATTCTAGCTTTTGTTGTTGGTTGTTTTGTTGATCTTCANTATTTTGACTGGGTAAGAGGAAATCTCCAAGTAGTTTTAATCTTCATTTCCCTACTTACTAAGGGAGTTGAGCACTTTTTGAGATATTCTTAGCCAGTTTACTACTTTCTTTGAGATTTCTGTTCAGATCCATCACCCACTTTTNATTTTTATTTTTTCTTTGTATTTTTTTTCCTGGGTATTAATGTATGAGGTTCTTTCCCACTACTAAATAAATAGCATTAAGAATGTTTGAAAAGCCACAGGGAACCGTATTACTTTATGTCTACTTAAAAGTATACACACAGCCGGGCTGTGGTGGCACACGCCTTTAATCCCAGCACTCAGGAGGCAGAGGCAGGCAGATCTCTGTGAGTTCGAGGCCAACCTGGGCTACCGAGTGAGTTCCAGGAAAGGCACCAAAGCTACACAGAGAAACCCTGTCTCAGAAAAAAAAAAAAGTACACACACACATACACATTTCTATTAACTCTGTTGTTTGCTGTGCTGGTTTTTTTTGTTTATTTGTTTGTTTTAGGAGGTCCTTTTTTCTTTTTTTAGTTTTCAGAAGTCCTATTTGTTGACTTTACTACCTGGAAAAAATAGAGTTCTATCCAAAAAATTCCTTTCATATACCTATATCTTATATGGTACTGAATGTGTTCTCTTCCAGAAGATTCAGTGTTTCAGGTTTCACATTAAAGTCTTTGATCCATTATGAGTTGTTTTGTGCAGAGTGACAGACATAGGTCTAATTTCATTCTTTTAGATGTGAACAGCTAGTTATCTCAGCACCATTTCATGAACATGATATCTTTGCTCCAGGGTTTTTTTTTTTACTTTTTGTATCAGAGTGCTGCAATTAAATGTACTTATGTTTNGATCTTTAATTTTGTTCCATTGATCTACATATCTGTTCTATGCCAGTACCATACTATTATTACTCCTATCTCTCTGTAAAGTAGCTTGAAATCTGGAATAACAGTCTCTGCACCATTGGCTCATATTCTTGTATGTATGCTTATATTTCTACAGATACTATTTATCCTAAAATTATTCTTAAAATGTTTAATCATTTGACTTTCAGCATTTTTTTTCACTTTTGTCTTCTTTTTTCTTCATCTGCTGGTTTAAATGTTATAGATCTTATTTTAATAAATTTTAACACACATATATTTAACTGCATTTCTAGCATATTTGAACATTTCTTACCAAAGACTCTTAATTGTCTTCTAAATACTCTCCCATTGCTCCTTGCATAATCATTTACCTAGATATCTTATTCCTGCCTTTAAAAAGATTTGTATAAAATGAACCATATATGATAGTTATTACTAATTGTATTAAAGTTATTATTAAGCTGTACTAAAACTTTATATTGATAAATTTTCTATTCTTCTTACATTTAAATTCTTTTTTTAGTTAATTTTTACAGACAAAATACCCTTGTGTATTGTTTTGACAACTGACAGAACCGTACAAAATATTTACATTCCAGTGTATTCCTATTTGTCTTCCATACCTGCAACTCAACAAAAATTATAATTTATTGGGGGAAATTATTAAGGCAACTCCACGTAGTTACAAAGTTTATTTAGGGATTAAGGGCAACTTACAGCAAGTAAAGGGGTTGGTCACAGGGTCCAGGAGAGGTGAGGTGCAATCCAGCGGTGTTCTCTGAAGAACTCTGCTTGGTCTACCATCCAGTGTCCAGGATCCAGGAACCAAGAGTGCTAGCACGGACAGATACCTAGTCTTAAAGACCCCCGTCTTAGCCAGCCCCAGGGGGAGGTCCTAGGTAGGCCCGGCAGTTACCAGAAGCCTCACTAGGGTTTGTGCTTCCAGGTCAAAGCTGGAACTGCTGCCCACTACAATAGTTGTTCATTGATAACCTCCCTATCAATACACCCATTGGGTCTGTGGAGTACTTCTTTTACAAGAGTTCCCGATAGCACTCATACAGTTTTCATTACTTTCTTTATAAGAATGCTGCTTCTCTGGCCTTACTAACTACTCAGATTGCTTCTTTCTCCACTGTAGATGCTTTTTCATTTCTTCCCATGTTCCTCATCCTAACTCTAACTACCTTCCTCTGCCTTTTTTTCCCTTTAAACTCTTNCTAAACCACCTAATCTATTATTTGCCTTTAAATGCTGCAAAGGTATACTTACATTGAAAATAAAGATATAGAATGTTAATAAGTTAGTACTGAAAGCCTTGATGTCTACCTCTGGCTGTCTCCCATATATTGAACTCTTGGGTTGTTTTAGAGGGGTTGTTGCTGTTTTGTTTTTTATCTTCCAAATATATTTCTTGCNAAAGTCTCTATTCCTTGCATGGCAGAAGCATTCCTACAATGGCTCATGTTCTGGACTAGTTATCAGGAGTAATGCCAATCTTTCTGTCCATTCATTTCTGCAAAGGGAAATATGCTCAATATACAGCTCAAAATGTGTTTAAATAAATGTACAATGAATTTGTACTATGAATTTTTAAAGTGAAAATGAAAACTATTAATAGCTCTAAGGAAGAGAGTGAAGAATGGTGAGCATAGATAGGATGGCTTTAGTGTCTTTATAAACCTTAGTTAAATGCTGTGAAATAATTTTCAACAGAAGCCTTATCCTAATGTCAATCTGAATTGGATCTTCATTGTTCTTCTAGATGAATCCCTTTTTTTCTATAATGTATAATAATCTATANCACAATTTTTATTATTATAATTTGAAAGTAAAATATTTCCTTGACTAAAGGAGGTAAGGGTTTTTACATAAATATCAAGAATTAAGTGAAATTTTGCTCTCTTGCAACTAACTAATGAAAAAAATAATAACAGATTTATATGGTTTCAGATGTCAACTTATTTCAGATTTCTTACCTGGGATTTTTTGGGCTAATAGTCATGGGTGGCTTCTCACACCCAAACAAATGTCTGTGGGCTTAAAAAGAATGCAAGGCCTTTTCCAGCTTTTCACCATGGGTTTTTCTCAGAGTAGTATTTACAGAGACAAATAGAGATATATCAGAGCATGTATTCTTTGGGAACAAATCAGATTACTTGCTGCTTTTTAGTCAGTTAACTGTATACTCAGTGTTATTCAGTACTGTAACTGCATGTGTAGCTACCATCTAAGCTAACTCTTTTGGCTCTGTAGCAGAAAAAAAAAAACTAGATTAACCTTCATTTTCTTGTGTATTCTGCATTTGTAGGCAAATTATGCTTTATTAAATATAAGTAACCTATATAATAATTCATGAATCTCTATTTGTTAAAGATTAAACTCTCTGGTATACTATTGTCATTAAGTTCAAACATAAAACACTTTTAAAATTTTCAAAAAACACCTATGGTTGCTATATTNCTGATCACTCAGGTCTTTGTTTTATTTTTTATTAATACATACTAATTTTGAAAATAAATGTGGCTGAATGTCATTCATGAATACAGTATTTTAAGACATAATCATTTTCTATATAAAAAAATTCAGCTTTCTTCTAAGTCATGTCAAGTATGTTGGCAGCAGCCAAAAATATTACCTAGCAAGCAATAAATTTGTGATGTTATGTTTGAAGATGTCTACTACTACTTTTGAAATAATTATCTAAATGAATTAAAATTAAATTAAAATGGAATATGTGTATACAAAGATAATAATCACAATTTGTTACATATTAGCTCAAAAGCACAATCAAAATTTATTCTTTCTGCATGACCAGAAAGGAAGATATGTCTTGCAATTTTATATTTAGGTAACTTGTTCAAGTCACATTGGTATTTAGTCATTTTTAGTGGTAATATTACAAAATGCACCATCTATAAATTGAAGATCATACCTACAATGAATTCCTTTCATCATAGGATTTAAGTCATGAAAGTTAAATATTTCACTTCTTACAAACTGGTCACTGCTATTAGCTTGTTAGTATCTGGCAACTTTTCTAATTAAAATTTGTTGAATCAAATATAGTAAACACTAAGAAACTACAAAATCTTAGGGCCTTAAAATACATAAAGTCACTGCTTTTGATAGATGACTTAGATATCTANTGATCATCACTGCTCTTGAGATTGAAATAATTTTTCTTGTTGTATAGATGCAATGCAATTGCTCTTTGAAATACTGATCTCTTGTATAGACTTTGAAAACAGATATTTTTGTTTTATTCTATTTTATTTCCACATATATTTGAGGTGTTCATTCCTTTCTACAAACTTTGTATACAGTTTGGAGAATTGAATCAATGCAGCCGAGAGTTTGGCATAGTTTGGCAGCTGTGGTTTCTATGATTCTCCTCTAATGTGAGGCCTCATTGCCATTCCTCAGACATGGTCCTTACCAACTCCTCCTCAGCACTTCTTTTAGTGCTGTGACATACAGCAGGGATTCTCTTTGGTTTATTGATTTCCAATATCTTTGTTTCCTTTGTTTATTATTCAGAAGTTGCACTACTAAATCATGCAGTACATTTATTTCTAGTGTTTGAAAACACACACAAACTTCTCCCAAATAGTTATTCTAATTTATATTACTAGAACCAGTTTATGAAAGCCTCTTTTCCTCCCTGTTCTCACCAGCATTTGTAATGTTTAACATTTTTAGGTAATAGTCATTGTACCTGGGTTGAAATTAGTTATCAATTGTAGTTTTGAGTTTTGATTTTCTTATTAGATGATATTGAACAACTTTAACTCCCTTCACATTTGTAACNTTTTTCTTTTTTAAAAAAGTGTCTACTCAAATTTTTATCCATTTCTAAATTGGATTACTATTTATTGCTTTGTTCTCTTCATCTATCTAATGCTAATCTTCTGAAAAATGAATAATACTTGGCAAGTGTTTTTTTCTCGTTCTTTTTTTT
>LZPO01018112.1:27321-43896 GCA_001675575.1 Neotoma lepida | reverse complement strand
CAAGTGTGACATGAATGAGAGGGGCTTTAACTTTAGGACTCCACCATTCATTTACCTGTAACATTAAGGGTCATGAGACTCAGCAGTCTGTATGTCAGTATATAGTATCAAGCAAACATCAATAAAGCTGAGCTACAATACAGCACTTTTTCTCACCCATGCATCCTTGTGACAGCCATGTAGATAGGCCCAAACATGCTACAGTTTCCCTTCCTGGTGACCAGGCTGCGGTCACCTGATCTAGGAAGAAGTGGGAGTGAGAATGGAGATAAAAGCCCCATCTTCTCCAAGGTTTGAGTTCCTTAAGATCTGGCTCATTCTCTTGACAAGACCCCTCCACCCACGGATGTCCAGGCAAGCAAGCTACATGCCAAGCAAATCCTAAAGCAGTGTAATTAAGTAATTGCTACATACTTGGGCTGAGTAGGAAGCAAGGCTTGGATTCCGTTGCATTAAATTCAGTATTCTGCCAGCCTGTGATTGGACCGACACTGCCAGAAACGTGAGCCACACCTAAATAAGAAAGCATTCTATAAGCACCCCCCTTGCCGAAGACCTAGTGTCTGAGTGAGTCTCTGCTGTGCACGTGGGATGTGCGTACCCCACTACAAATTGAGACTAATTGAGCAAACCGCCCCCAACAATTTCACTTCCCCTGTCACAATGCTGCAGTGCAAAAGCTATTTCAGGGAGAGCGAGGGAAATTTGGCAAGGAATCTTGGCTTGCACTATTTAAGTCTTGGGATGTCATTCGAGATGTTCTTTCTCTGTTTCTAGTGTAATGTTTAAACCCACAAAGTGAGACCAGAATATATAACATCAAGTTAGAATTAAGATAAATACACTTGCCATGCTTAAGAAACCACATTTCAATTAGATATGTTACCACTGGCCAAAAGCCACAGATCTTTCTTTCTGTATCTATACACTCAACTCTCAGTTGGCCCCAGCAATGGAAAAAAACAGTACAGAAGATAATCCAATAAAGCAAAATCATTTGGGATCTCTTATGTAATTTTATCTTGTAGTGGTGCTTCTGTCTTAATTTGTTTTGCTTACACTAATTTCAAATGAGTTTATATTCCACAGCATCAGGCTGGAATGAAAATATTCTTGCTCTTAGATTTAGAGACCCAGGCAATAGAATAGCATATTCCACTAACCTGGAGAAAATGGTGTAATCGTGTCCTTTTTTGACTGGGGAGAAGAACAGCTACTCCCACTGCTTTCTAAGCCATGTGTAGCTTCTGACAGCCAGGCAGCACACGCTGTGAGAGCTAGCTGTAGCCTATGCCCTGGTTAGCCTGGAAAGGTGAGGAGATGTCTGGGGTAGCTCATGTCTTTACACACATATGGTGAGTTAGGGACTTTGCATAAACTCTGAACTGAGCGAGGTGAAATTGGGAGAAAGTGTTGACATTCCCAGAAGTAAAACCAACCAAGAGNACGTGATTCTAAACCAAAGCACAACACCACACTGCATTGCTTAGGTCACTAACCTGCACCCGGAGAGGAGGTTCCTTCTGATNATTGAATCCCAAAAATCAGTATNTGGGAAAAGNATTTGATAAACACCAGCCTGCTGAACAAAAGGCTCACCTCTACATTAATAAAAACCATACACATAGATACCAAAACTCTATACTCTGCTACTTGTGTTGAGTACTACTGCTTCTTTGTAAAATAGCGTGTAATATGATAATCTACAGAAATGTTATACTTGAGATTATATGGTTTTATGGAAAGAGATTAATTTAGCAAAAATTACTTTTGTGAAATGGGAGGGACTGATGNATCTGTTTAAATTGCAGGGGTTTAATGTAGCTGCTCCCTCTATAGTTAAAATACTCCCTAACCCTGGAACTTAATGCCAGCTCATCTGTGGAGCGCCTTCTTGAAGACAATGTATCACTGTAAGGTTTTGTAAATTTCTAAACTATTTTAAATGGGATATTATCTTTTGCAATAAACTTAAGTATTTTTCCTAGGTCTTAAGACTCCATTATTAGTTTGGGTTGAATTGAGTTGTTAAATTTTAACTCAAAAAAATAAAAGCCTTAACAGCCCGAAAGGAAAGATAGTTATAATGGTTATAATATTATTTGTTTATAAACAAAGAACTGATCCAGAAGTACCTGTGACAGCCATCACAGGAGCCTTGTGTCCTGACCATAGGAGAGGTGACCTGAACCAAGGAGACATTCCCAGCTGCATTCAAAGGGGCACACATNGCATTCATGGTTTATCTTTATGCACAGACACCTGACTCTAGCTTGGTTAATATTCTTCTTTAATTAGTTTCTGATGAATAGTGTTCCGTAAAAGACATCTTTGGATCATCAATACTGAGAAAATTAGTATCACATTCCAAAACTCAAACATGAAACAGTAGTTTNATTAAATTCAAATGGGATCCTGCTTTTGAAGGTTGAGGGATCTAAGCATGAGATCATACATTTGTGGAAAAGGCATTTGCAAATATTCAATGTGTGCTAATGGCACATTAACACCAAAGCCATGTTCTCTTTGGCTAGTCAGAGAGAATTGAAGGAAAAGGATTTTCTCATCATGTGAGTCAGTTTGCCCTGCTGTGTCACTGGAGACTGGTTTCTGTCTGGAGGATGAGCCTCCCACTCTGGANAATACCAGCTTNGAGGAAATGAAAGCAAAGCAACACCNTAGNCATGGAATCAGAATTGGGTTTGACNGCATTCTTTTTCCTAAGTGACCTCGTCAACTGAGCTTCTGGTTCTGTATCTTATGAACTGGAACCCCNGTCTTAAGAGGACACCCTGGCAATTAACTGAAGGAGTAAACACAGAGGGGGGTATACAGCAGGTGCCCAGTAAACACATATTCATTCGTTTGCTCATTGAAGTAAATTGGGAGGAAGAAGAGCCAGTGTTTCCATGAGACAACAGTTAGTGTCAGATGTGAGTTTAAGACCCTCTCAGGGCAAGGGACCAACTCATTCTGGCTTACCAAACCCTTAGCAAGCAGGACAATGCATGTTAAGTAATTGTGTTCAATGGCTCAGAAGACCATGTGAGCCAACAGCACCTAGCACAGCATCCTGAGGGAGGAAGAGCATGGCATCAAATTCCCCAGTGTGGGAAAGCCTTGGAAGGCCAGACCTTTCCATATGCAGCATGAGACATTGAGATATAACTGGATGATTTGTCCAAGGCTACTAGAACTGGGGAAATGGGCCCTGGGAGTACCAATGTCAGTGTGTAATGTGTAAGGTGCCAGCCCAGGCCAGCCACCACTCACCTTGGACCTGAAATCCAGTCTTACCCTTGTCAGCTGAGCAGAGTCCCCAGCATGACTTCACTTAAAAAGGATCTACTTTTAGGTCACTCTGGGCAACTTTGTGGGATGCTAAAAATATATCTGTTTTTAAGTTCCAAGCCACAGTGATGTTTTATGAATGTTACTCCAATCAAACAGGAAAGGGCCAGGGCACACATCCAAATTCAATGCTAGCTGTTTGCTATGATCCATGTTTGGCCAACTTAATGATCATAATAGCCCTTGTAGGTACTTCCATCTCAATTTCTTCCCATCTCCCTTAAACCAACTGACAGCCCCAAATAACTAGTGACCATGTGATACTCAAAGTTCATGATTTTTTNCCCTGCCATCTATGGAGCCCTTAGCCCACAAAAAGTAGAAATGCACCTTCAGACACCACACAGCTTGGTTCTCTCCCCAGGTCAGACAGCTTCCCCATGGCAGGCATCTTAATGTCTACTGTAGTAACATCCTCTAAAGGGTCTGTTANAACCCTTCTTCCTGCCTAGAACATACTTACCACATTACACCGCTCCCTGGCCAGTTTCTGGCAACAGGTAATGCCATCTCAACCAGCCACCACCATGACCACAAACCACACTAGATGTTCTTCTTAGTCATTTACTCACACCAGGGACCCTGTGTCCTCAAAGTCCATGACATAGCTGTCATTGAACATATCTCCATGTCATCCTTTTGTGTATGTACTTGTCTCTATAATGNTCCTGGGGAAGGAATCCTGCTTATTGTCAGTTGCCTGTGCATACTCAGCACTCACCACAGTGTGCCTTAGAGTGACAAGTTAATCAGTAGATAGGATCCAGTGAAGGGGATATTAACTCTCAACCCCTGCTCTCCCCTTGCCCATCAGATGGGCACTCACAAGGGATGTCACAGCGCTGGCACCCAGCCTCAACATCTGCACCCATGGAGTTGGAGGCTTCAGCAAGGAATATTGCCCAAAGTCTTCAACTCTTCTATAGTCTGCCTGGCTTTCAGGACTTAGGAACATCAGGACACAACTGTCCTCACCCTGCACCTTTGTTGACAGCTCCCACTTAACCTTGTTTTAGAATAAATTGCCATCATAATTAAATCCCAATGCATTTTGCACATTTTACCAAGATACTGCCCAACTGTGTGAGAGAGAAAATGAGTTTTGAAATTAAAGCAGATTGTTAACTATTTTTCCGGTAATGTTTCTATTAAAATGCCAGCATTTATTACATGTGACCTAGTCCATTTCAGACACAATGCAATTTAAAGCAGACAGGGGCTGTCTACTCAAGGAGCATTTTAGGCAAAGCATTTTGCCTTGACTTCAACCATGATTAAAGTGAAAAAGACAATAACATCACACCAAAGGATTATTTGCTCCCAAACAAATAAAAGCTTTATTATCATGAAAGGCTTTCAAAAAATTCTCAGAATCCATAAGTATATTAAATTTCATTCAAATGAAACCCATTATTTTCTTCCTGACAGAACCTGAATATACAATTTTTAGACCATTAGCTAGCCCAGTGACCTCTACTTGGCACACCAGCCTGGTTCCCCAGGTAGCACACTCAATATTATGAAACCTGGTTGTGCTTAAAAAAAAAAAGCAGCCTTCTTTCGAGTGTACCAAACCAACTGGTGTAGTTCTATTGCTGGACTCCAGAGTGGTTCCCACAGCCTCAACACAGAGCACACAAAATGATCAAACTCTACCCCACCCCAGGCAGAAACCAGACACAAATGACAGAAGGATCTTAGAGTTACTTGTTGTCATTGTCTTCTGTTAGCAATTTTTTGTTTCAAATACAAAATATTATATCTTCAATGGGTTAGGTTTGAGGATGAAAGAGTAAAATCAAAATGCAACTCAAAACATCAACATTTATAAATCCAGGCTGCTGGCCTGAATACCATTTGCAGGGTTAGATCTTTGTCTCTCCTCCACTAAGAGGTACTCGGGGTCTGAAGAAACACAGAAGTACCTTAGTCCATCATCAATGCACAGTTACCCAGCCTCTTCTCTGTGTCATAACTCTACCAAGGACACTGACAAGCCCATGGTAGCCCTGACCTCACTGGGTATGTATGGTCTAAGGAGGACTGCCCCACTGCCCCACAGCGAAGAGAGGTCCATCCTGGATTTTCTCTGTCATACCACTCTCCTTTGATCTGAAGATGAGGATATAAATACTCCTGGGACTCTGTCCTTCATCTTGCCCTTACCCCCACTGTGTGGAAAAGTCCCTGGAGGAGCCTTTTGAGATAGATGGTTGGCTAAATGGTCCCCTGATTCCTGTGTCTCCAACTGCACCCCACCAGCACCCAGAGCACAGATGCTCGCTTCCACAGTAAACAAGGCTCATAATTGGACGCCAAGTTAATGTTCATCCCCTAACCTCCTGCTAGCTCCCTTCCCCCTCCCTATCTCATTGCCACTCTGGAAAGTCAAAGGGTATTAAATATCTGTGGCTGCATCTTCTCTTCTCTGCCTGGAACATCCATTACCCATCTATCACAGCGAATAGTGTGTTCTTTAGGGGAGGGTACAAGATGGGGTTCACACTANTATTATATTAATTAATAGTGATGCTAAGTAGCAGATGACTGAAATCTCAGCACTTATGAGGCCGAGGCAGAAAGATAAGTATAAGGCCAGTCTGAGCTACATAGTAAGACTCCATGTCAAATCAAATCAAAGCCAACTAACCAACAACAGCAACAACCCAGTAATAATAAGCTCTCTGTTTCCTTGAAGTGACANTGGGTAATGACCAGTGCTCACTGCTCTTGTCACATTTACTCCTCAAACACTTCCCACCAGGTATTTATGACGATTGCCACTTTCCAGCAGAATGAATGGAGGCTTGAGGACAGAGGAACAATTTGTCAAAGTCCAAGATATGGGGTGGTGGTGAAGAGGATAGGGGTCTTTTACAATCTGCCATACGTGGCAGCCAGGGCTCTTAAAACTCCCATGACAACAGCGAGCACCAAATTAAACGTCGTCTCCTCCCCGTAAGTTTCTCATCATCTCCTGTCCCTGCTCTGGTGTTAGTCACTCCATCCTGAGTGCCCACAGCACTGCACAGGCTGTCACTTTCATGTGGCAGTGCCATTTCTTTCATCAATCCCTCATGCTCATCTCTACGAGAAGGCAATGTCCTTGGAGACAGGAGTTGTCACTCCATCTCTGGGAACCTCCATGGGCTTCCCAAGTCATGTGAGATGCCATAAATGCTTTGTAAGTTCTGTTGAGTGAATTAAGAGAAAATGTGGCTAGGAGAACACTGAGAGGAAACATTGGGGCAGACAGACAGACAAACAGACACCAAGGCCTGGTCCTGACTGTTGCGCGCCCTCCCCCATCTTTCAAATGAAGCCCCAGGATTTCCTGGCTTCAAATGCTATTTAGAAGGTGAGATTATATACAGGAAAGGGGCTTCAGGAAGCTGGGCTTTCTCAGTAATTCCTGTTTTTAAANAAATGGTATTTGAGGTTTTCTGATCATAAAAAGAAAGTGAAATTATTTCAGAAAAAAATGAAACTCAAGAAATTTGCAGATCCTGAGTCTGCCTAACAGAAGGTGAGGAACAAGATTAGTCCCTGGGTCTGGCCTCTGGAAGGCTGCTGGGTCTAGTGAGGACAAGGCTTCTCTCCCTGTCTTCAACCCCCTTGATGACTTTCCTATTGTTGTCCCTGTGGCCCTTCTTTCAGGTGAGTCACAGAATATTATGGGTTATTTGAGAAAACCCTGACAGATGCCAACTAAAGACTAAAGGGCACCCCTGAATGAATTTGGCAATAAGTCTAGAAAAGTAGGTTCTGACTTTGAAGGACCACTTGACAGAATTAATTCCTTCAACTAACTCCAAAAGAGCAGTGTCCTTTGAGTGCTAACAGGGACCAGAGGCTCATGCCTACTTCATTATAGCCCTTGCAAGGGTTTGATCTTTCTCCATGGGAAGACAGTCCTTGAATGACTGGGCACATGCCATTAGCAGGTAGTTCTTATGTGACTCTTTAGTAGCTCTTAGGAGAGGATTGCTATAAGGGCCCAAGTTTGGTGCCACCTAGCTCTCTCTGTTTTCTGGCTTGGGATATTACCACGTGAGGCATCAGTCCTGACCAGAGCCATCNACTGGCTGCCTTTAGGTCTTAAATGAGTGAGATAACAGAGGTGATGGGCCCTAGAGCCTCCATAACATGGGCTATTTAAACTTTTTCTTATTTTATAACTAGCCTGGTTTAGGTACTTTGTTATAGTAATACAAAGCTGACAGACACATCCTATCTTACATGTCCACTGAACATCCCAACAAAGGACCATGGAACCCTCTGAACCTGTCACCATGTCAAGTCAGGAAAAATGAAAACACAAAAAGAGTACCAGCAAGATCTTACGTCAGTGCTCAAAGATCCCCACTACCAAAGGGCCTGCTATCGTTAAGGCCAATTCTTTGCAGATAAAGGAAGTAAGGACCCAAGTCATTAAATAGGCTCATCATTCCTTGAGAAAGGAAGATATCAGTTCCCCACCTGTCAGATCCCTTCAGACTCCACAGCTTGCTTCATGGCCCTTCCAAAACAACACTGGCTGAAATGGTGGTCAGCCAAGGCCAAGGGCAGACATTCTGTTCTAAAGACTGGCCCNGGTGCCAGGAAACAGGACAAGAGATCCTGTGGAGTCTTAATCTTTAAGAACACACTTAAAATCACTTGNCCCAAATCAGATTTGCATAGCTCCACTAACAGAGGCCAAAAGGCACTGGGCTATTTGGANGTAATTTGGTTAAAATTTGATCACATAATAACAGTGCATTTCCCAGCATTTGCTGCATGATTCCCAAATGCTCTGTGTATCTCCCTCTCTGGGTGCTGACAGCTGCAGCCCTGGTGTGGCCAGGGATGGCCCCTACTGGCATACCAGTTTCCCCAGATCGCAAGCTGATCTGTTCTTCAGAACCCCAAGAATAAGGTCTCCAAGTAAAATGGGAAACACCTTTGGTGGTGGTAGTAACAGCATAAGTTTACCAACTAGGGCCACTGTCACTGCATAGGCTGCTCTGTGGACAGACGAGGGAGGAGGCATGCCAATGAATGCCCTCTGAATCTCCATCTCTGAAGCTGATTTGGGATCACAAGGATGGTTCTGAGCATGAACCAGGCTCTTCTCCAATCTGTCAAAAAGAAGTTTCTCATGTGGATAGGACAGAATTGTAGAAATATGTGTGTGTGTGTGTGTGTGTGTGTGTGCACATATATAATCCTTAAAGGGAAACCTGGCATGAAACAGACCTTTTCTCACCTATTTTTAAAATCAGAGCTTTTAAAAATCTCATGATCCACTTGTCCTTTGAATCAGTTTGTTCTTTCCATTAATTCACTCCCTAAGTTTGGACTGAGCATCTGCTACACATCAAGTCCTTGACAGTGGGACAGGAACCCCAAAGATACTAGGACACAGCTCCTTCCCCCAGGAATCACAGCCTGCTATGGAGCACAGATAGGAAAAAAGAAAAGAAAATCCCTGCCCAGTGTGGAAATAATGCAATTGCAACAGCTGCAGGTCACTGAAAGGGATGCCTAAGAAATGGAAAACCACAAGACAGAACAAGGCAAAGAGTCCTGCACTCACTGGAGTTCAGTCCACCCATCCAATGGTTTCAGAACATTCAAGAACCAGATTAATTTCTNTGATGTCAACCCTGATAAATGACTTCTGTCCTATATGCAGGAGCCCTTGAGAGTTGAATGTCTCGAATGTGTGTGTGTGTGTGTGTGTGTGTGTGTGTGTGTGCATGCATGCATGTATGTGTGTGTCCAATTACAGCTTTGTGGAGCCCGAGGATAAGCTTGGTGTAATCCATTCCTTAGGCACTGTCTACCTTGTTTGTTTTTTGNGAGACAGGTGTGCATGCATGCATGTATGTGTGTGTCCAATTATTTCCTGATATGCAGTTGTGA
Organism: Neotoma lepida; assembly: GCA_001675575.1. Lineage (NCBI taxonomy): Eukaryota > Metazoa > Chordata > Mammalia > Rodentia > Cricetidae > Neotoma > Neotoma lepida. The sequence continues at coordinate 34,638 of LZPO01018112.1, read as the reverse complement.
GATTCCACATCAGAGCACTGTGTTCCTAGCATAGGACCCGTGCCCCTCGCAAACACCACCAGCTTNGACAGCAACCAAGATACCCTGAGCTATGATGCCATCTTCAAGTTACCAACCTGAAGTCGGGTCCCTTGATAAATTTTAATGATTTTTTCTTATAACAACTTTCTTATTCATCTCCCCTTAATAAACACATATGCATAAGCATAAAATTCCCATGCATATACATAAATGCACACACTTATACAGATATGCTCACAAACTGGGTGACTTTAAGCCAGAAAACTCATATCTTAAACACATGCAGTGACTTGCTTACCATGTAGGCTTTGAGCACTGGCAGAACTATGATACAGATTCCAGCTTCCTCCTTACTAGACTTGCAGTACCAGGCAGAGTGTTTCCTCTGTAAGAGGGAACATTAATTTTTGCTAATGCCCTGGACTAAATTTGATTATGTTCTCATGGTGCGTGGTACATCTACTCACACAAGTGTTCCATCAGTGTGCATGGTTGTTATCACCAACACATGTGTCTCCTGGCTAGGTACCCCCCACCTTCCCATAAAGTTATTACTTCAGAGCATTGCCTGCTCTATCCAGCATCTCCTGGCCTGACCATCACATAAGGGAACAAGTGACACTTGAGTGTCAGGGAAAAGAATAATAGCTTGTACGTATCTGAAAACAAACCAGAGAAATTTTGCATTGAGAAGATGTTTATTAGCATCCATGGTCCAGGGCCACGTTATTTCCTAGAGATAGAGTGGTGGACATGGTGGGCTTTGCTGGAAGAAGAACACACCTANAGCACTGTGATGGGTACATCAGCAGGGTACACAAATGGAGNGAGTGGTCTGAACTTCAGGGAGAAAGGTGTGAATCAAGGTATATATCTCCCCAGCACAGACACACAGGAGGAGGAAGAGTTCTAAGGTTGACAGCCAGATGGTCTGTCAAAGGAAGGGTAGAGGGGGACATAGCAAGCAAAGTGACCAGTAGGAGAACTCAGAGTAGAAAAGGAGCATTGTGGGTAACAGAGCAGAAGTTCCACAGCACTGATGGGGGCTGAATGGAAACACTGTGGAGATAGACAGACGCTGGGTACCCAGAGGGTCCCACTCCAAGAGGCTTCCAGCTTTCAGCATTGTGGGGTCACAGATACTTCCTCAACCAGAAAGTCCTTTGGGGGACCCCTTTGGTTGAAGATTAGCTCTAGATAGGACAAGTGAGGAGGCCATGTGTGCTCTTAGGAGACGTAGTAGGGGCAGTAGGAAAGATGGTGGTCCCACCCCGCCTAGGAAACAGTTTTGGTTGGGAGGTCTTCAAGCACTGGATGGGCAGCTGGAGGGTGAAGGAGGAGCCTCCCCAGCACTTAAGAGTCTCATCCCAGCCTCCCCATCTACTGNCAAGCAGGCTAGCTAGCTCCCCGGCCCCAGAAANCACACTAAACATTCAAATAAACAAAAGGGNTTTTTTTTCTCTCTAGTTTTAGCTCTGAGATTTAAGTATCAGAATTGAGACAACTGTCTCTAAACATGTCTTTGCCATGCAAATCTACCCCAAATTCTAAGCCTTTGTGAAGTTTCCTGAATGGTCATCACATGGGCTATCTCATTAGTTCNCACAGTCAAGGCAGGTGGCAGCTGAGAGTTCAACATGCTCACTAGGAACCTTTAAAGTGGCTGGTACCTAACACATACCTTTAGAGACTAACAGGGTAAGTATACAACGCACGCCTTAAGAGCGGGGATTCTAGAACAGCCACTCCCGGTTTCAGACCTTAGCTCCTCCACTGCCAGCAAGCTGTGTGCTCACAGGCAAGTCCCACAACCTCCCTGTGCCTCAAATGTCAACTGTATATCAGCAGTAACTGACACAAGCCAAGTGATGTCAACGATGTTTGCCTGTCATGTGAGTATCTGCTCGGCAAATCACCAAGTTTGGTAAACGCTGTAATTTAACAAGGAGCTGGGTTGCTGAGTGAAGGTCGAGGTGGGCATCATATGCGTCCTCTCCATGGACAATAGGGTGGAGGTGGGAGAGTGTGTCACCAAGGGTCTTGCCGTGGCTCTGAGCAGGCTACCTCAAGTCTCTGGCTCNTCCTCTGGTGGCAGTGTCCCACTCAGCACCACAAGAATGAACAGAATGTGAAGACAGAGCTTAGACTCTGGTGACATGACACAGGTTTCCCGGGCTCCTGTTAGGTGAGGCAGTTGAGTTGGGGTGACTTCNGGATTTCCCCGTTGGTTCCTTTTAAACAAANTGCTCTGAATGCCAATGGCAGTTACCTTTACTTAATCACTCCACAGACAGGCTCCTCTGTGAAAAGCGGGGTAATTAGGCCCAAAATACATCACCCAGAGGCTCATTTGAACTACTCGAAATAAAAGCTAGATCCCAATTTTAACAAAATTACCAGATCGCTTTCCTTTGGAGAACTCCTGGCAGTGGGTGTGTTCTCTGCTTGATTCTTGCTGTGGGGTGACTGTCCCCAGCCTGGGTGAGGGAGTGGGAGGGACCAACCCTCTCTGGGATACAGGCCTGGAAATCTGCCTTGTTCTGCAGCCCTCAGGTAGAATAATGTCTCTCCAGGAAGGAAACTCAGGTGATGTTGTTCGTATCCTGTCTCACTGCCTCTAGCTGTGTGACCTTAGATGTGGTACTTCCACCCTCTGACTCACAGTATCTCAGTATTTATTCTAGCCTTGGACAGAATGCTAAGTCCCTGCACCTTAGACCTCAGGACAAGATTCACATACCACAGGGTCAAACTTTCTTGTATGTGCTAACATCTCTGAAGGGNACAGCTTTTTCTCTGTCCTATGGCCACAGAAAATCAAGGTGCACCTTATATATTGGATACAAGCATGGCACATTTCACATAGGAACAGTTACCAGGTAAAATATGGGTTCTTCAAGATTATGTGTCTTTTNTGCCATTCTTCTGCTCCCACATCAGCCTTCATAAAGGAAACAAAGAGGTACAGAAGAGAATATTGGCTATATAAACTCTTAGACTAGGCCAGAACAGAAACACCAATAGTTGCAGTCATATGTAATATTTACAAATATCTTCTATATGTCCCTGTTCACCCATTTCAAGCTATCACAGACATCACTAATCAATTAAGTTCTTCACATTGAGCCAACATGGAGCTCCTTCAATCATTTTCAAGACAGTATTTCAGGTAGACATCACCAATCAAACAAGAACAGGCATGGGCAGCACCGTCTATTTTATGGCCCTGACTGAAGCTAGGGAAACAGAACAAAACCCAAGGTTTAAAGTTGTTAAAATGCTGCTGTGTTTTGCTAATTCTCTGTGGAGAGATTGTGGAACCCTTCTCCTTGTCTCTCATACTCAAATGCCCTTTCTACCAAATCAAGCCACCCCTCTCGCCATCAAAGTCAAGATCCTCCTTGGTAAATCATGTGAACAATTTTATCTGACAGATTAGAATCTGGCAAAGGGAAATGGAGATGCATCAGGCTTCTGAGTCCTTGACTTTGGTTTTTATAGACTTTCTTTGTTCATTTGTCATCACCAACAATCCATTGTTCAAGCAGGTGACTTACAGAGAATTAGGAGTGGCCATCTCTGGCAAATGACAACTTCAATGTGCTGAGTCATAAGAGATACTATCTAAGCCATAGAAAGAGGCGTGCTTGGGCTGGAGGGATAGCTCAGCTGTTAAAGGCGAGGCTCACAACCAAAAATATAAGAAAGAGGCATGCTGCAGTTGCCACCTGCCTCCAGTCAAGGTCCTGTTTGGGATTTCAGAAGCACTATTCATGAATGGCGTGTGTCAAAAATATTGATTGTTTAATATTCCTAAGCAATGGAAACCAACCAATAAAAATCAAGTCTGGAAAATTAAAAGTGATGGGTGGAATGGGAATATCTCCTTCNTGTCAAATCTCAATTTGAAATTAAATTAGGGNCTTGGGCTCTAAGACAGGGACCCCTGACCCCTGAGTAATTACTTTCCAACATCATTTTCTTTACTTTGAAGGAGATCTTTCTATTCTTGGAATTTCTAGAAAGGTCCCTTTTGTGAAAATGAAACTGTCATAAGAAAATCCTTTTTGGGTTTTCTTATTTTTCCCAATTCAGCTCTCTCCTTATTGTAGTTACATCAGCAAACGAGTCTCCAAGACTAAAGACTAGCTTGTAACAGCATCTCCACAAGGCTCTGGGACCAGACCAAGAGACAAAGAAATTGGGAACAGGCCAACCTTACATCACCCTCTCACTCCCTGAAATGTGGGCATCTATTATTGAGAAAGCATACTTGCTGAAGAAGAAAAGGCAATCTAGGGGGAAATACACAGGGATCGCTTCCCCAGCCTTTCCAGGGAATATTTCATTCATTCATTAGTTCCTTTATTTGCTCACTAAGTGTGTACTCAATACGCTCTCTTCACAAGGCATTCTGCTAAGGAAAAAAAAGGACATGTAGAACACAGTCCCTTCCCTTGGGGATCTTAGAATGTAGGAGAGATACAGCAGAAACTCGGCTTACTGTGTACTAAGGAAGTCCATGAGCCAATGGCCCTGCCAGACACTTGGGCTCTGAGAGCAAATACCTAGAGGGTAATGTATAGATTCCTCCAGCCCCAGGAGGGAAGAGAAAAACCTGAGCTCCCGAATATATGGATGGTGAATGTGGGAGNCCATGAGATTGGAATACTTGGCAGATGTCCCATAAGATGAGATCTTTTTTTTCTGGAGGACACAGACCATGTGTCACTCATGTCTGAGCTTTTTCTAAGGATAGCACAGGTTCTCACAAAATGTTGAAGAAATGCATGAGTACTCTGTGCGGATAGTACATGCACAAATGTGTCTCATGGAGAATCAGTTTTCACATCACATGGAGAATCAGTTTTCAAAGCAACTGCATGAAGAAGGCAGATTATCCACTGCACAGACAGGTACAACCTCTCAAACATCATATGACAAAAGAGAGGAGGTAGGGCAAGCTCACAAACAAAAATGACTCAAAAACAGAACAACAAAATGGTCAGATGAGATGAAAAGTCTCAGTAGACCTATTCTAAGTCTGTTAGAATTGCTAGAGTCTGCAGTTTTGTCAATGAAAGAATGTGGGACTAGATCTGTCAGTCATAGTGTGTACAATGTAGCATGACACAGGCACTCTGGAGCATGGCTGGATGGTTTCCTAGAAAGGAATTAATTGCCTCAGCAANTCCACTATTAGATTTCTACTCAAGAGAAACTAAAACACGCTCACACTAAACCTATAAGCAAATTACCATAGCAGCATAACTTATAACAGCCAAAAGTTGAAGACAATCCAAAACCCAGCAACTAGTNCATGAATAAGAAAACATCATGTTCATACAATGCAATATTATCCAGCAATAAAAAAGGGCAAAGCATGACATGTCCCCAAATATGGATGAACTGCAGAACAAGTTAAGAAGCCAGGCATGAGAAATCAAACTTGCNTTTCACCTTATGAAGTCCCCCAANTGGGTACAGCCAGAGATATCATCAGTTGCTTAGGGATAGGGGTGGGGGATGGAGAGATCAGGAGATCAGGCAAATGAACTTGAGGTAGGGAAGGAAATGATCCAGACTAAGTTACTATGANGGTCATACAACTGCACAAAAGTGCTAGTATGTTTGGTGGTTACAGTCTAAAGCATGTTCTTAAATGTGCATCTGTGTTGGACCTCGAAAGTTAGGTAAGAGATTACCAGGCTGAGAAGGCACACAAAAGGCATGGTNGATAATGCAAGACGCACAGGCAATGCAGAAAGCAAGAGTGCNAGGTATGTGCAGGCAATATCTGGATATCTACCTTTCTAGACATGTAGACAGAAAGCCAGATGAAAGGCTAGAGGAAAGAGTAGTTGAGACCACAGTGGACTCCAGATGGTCAGAATGATCTCAATGTATTTATGAGCTGTGTCATAGGCAGTGGGGAAATCACTGGATTTTTGAGAGTAAGGGCAAATGCAGACAGCAAGAGGACTGTGTATTAGAAGGCCCAGTCATTATAGTAAAGCATCAAAGAACACACCCATAAAACTGGCAGAAGGGAACAAAGTCCACTCTGCCATCACTCGCTGGAGCTGATAATGCAGAGGGACAGAGACTCATTGGACCAGATAGAGAAGAAAATAACAACAGACACCACTTACTTAGTGCGTACTACAGTTCAGACCCTGTTCTAAATAACTGGTGCTCTAAAGGAAAGGCAGGGAGTTAAGAGCCTGCTATATACAGAATGAGCCAAATGGATTGACGATCACCTTCAGGTTCGTTCCAAAGAAAAGGAATAAAGATTAGGAAGGTCATAAAATGCTTATCTAAGGTGCGTTCCGGGAACCACGCATGGGAGGCTTCTAACTCAGTAAGAAATGGTGGTGCTTCAGCACTGGAAGGCTGGTAAGTGAGAAAAATGGTAGACTGTTGACAAGGCTGTGCAGCCCAGGGAAGCAGGAGCTCCTGACACTGCAGCATTCTGTGGGTGCCACCAAATCTTCAGTGTTCATCTATCTGTCTGCCTGTCTGCCTGTCTGCCTGCCTGCCTATCTATATCTATATCTATATCTATATCTATATCTATATCTATATCTATATCTATATTTATATCTATACCTATATCTATATCTAAATATATATAAAATCTATCCTCTATCTAGCTATCATCTATCTATCACTATCTATCATCTGTCTTTATCTATCTATTTATCTATCTATCTATCTATCTATCTATCTATCTATCTATCTCTGTCATCTTTGCAAGCTGGGGCATGGAATTCTGGGCCTCACACATATGAAGCTCACTTCTAGCCCAGCCTTGCTTCTTTAGATGTACGTAACACACAGTAGGTGATCAGGCATAGAGAGTAAATGAGCAGGAGTAGACAGAGCCAAATTCATAGAGGACTGTGGCACTCAGGCTCCTTTTAGGAACCACAGCCTCCCCAGCCACCATTAGAACAATATTTGGTAACTCGGGCTCTGTATCCATGAAGCAGCCATCACTGGATATCCCTACCCTGGCTCCCTCCACATCACAGTGAAACAGAGATGTCACTCTGTTTTTGGAAAGCTGAAACCAGTTACTAGGGATCATAATCTGTCAGTACTTAAATGTTAGGAAATTTCACATACAGTATTTCTTAATTAGAATTTTTCATTTAATATATTTTGATCATGCTTTTCCCTCTTCTAACCTTACCCAGATCCTCTCCACCTCCCAACTTCATGTTCTCTCTCTATCTCAAAAATAAAGAAAATCAAAACAAACAAACAAAAAACCCCAGTAAGACAAAAAAA